>NW_024121149.1:411667-442539 GCF_016745375.1 Pimephales promelas
CAATGAACTCCAAGCTGACCTTCTTGGGAGTGAGTACCTGTGGTGACCTGCAGCAGTTGTCCATGTCTCAATTGCAAAAGGAGTTTGGGCCACGGACAGGACAGACGCTCTTTCGTTTTTGCAGGGGACTGGATGACAGGCCTGTGCGCAGTGAGAAGGAGAGAAAGTCTGTGTCTGCAGAGATGAACTACAACATTCGGTTCACACAGGTTTTGAAGTATACAAGTTACAGCAATCATTGTAAATCATCCTATACTTGTCATTGTCCTAAATCTGTTGACCTCCCTCTCTAATGTTCTGCTAGGTTGAAGAAGCGGAGTCTTTCCTCACTAACCTGTCTATGGAGGTGCAGAAGAGGTTGGAGGGGGCGGGCCTTAGAGGTCGCCGAGTTACACTTAAGGTCATGGTACGAAAAGCAGGGGCTCCGATAGAGCCAGCCAAATATGGTGGTCATGGGATATGCGACAACTTTGCCAGGTGACTTGCACCAGGATAAATTTGCCACTTCTAGTCTTCTCAAATAACCACTGCCAGTTGTTTATGGGGAGTGATACTCTGACATTTAATGTTGTGATGAAACAGGAGTAGCAACACATCTTTTCCTCTGTAATGTTACGTAAAATTTGAGTGAAACAAAAAGAAAAATGTAGGGCAGGTATTTGGTTTAATTAATTGTTGTTGATTGGATAGAGGCGGATTTGAATGTGAACTTGCGCTTGATTGTAAGAAAAGGTTGCAGACTATATTATTAGAGATTCAGAAAACAATGTATGCATGGCTGAATTGGGAGAATTTCTCTGATAAATAATTAAAATTCCTGCTGATTCTGATAAGCTGATAATAATTATTTTCATGCTGTGGGATATATTACAATCATTTTTTTTTTCTGAAAATGTAAAGTTTGAAATTTTACAAATTTTATTCCATTATTGCACATTATTACTAGTGTTTTTAAAAGTTAACTTTAAATGAGCATTAGAAGATGGCAACGGTTATTTAAATGTAAAAATAGGGGAGATTAGCATGCACAATTAAATATCCAATATCATCCAAAACTGATTTTAATTCATTCGAAGAATCTGTAATATTGACTAATAACTGAGCTTTGATTTGATATACATTTGAGAGTTTCTCATTACTGTCACATTGCAGGTCTGTTTTACTAGCTCAGTCCACAGACAATGGTCAGCTGATTGCGGCAGAGGCTATTAAGCTATTCCATGCCATGAAGTTGCATGTGAAGGACATGAGGGGAGTGGGGCTGCAGATGCAGCAGTTGGAGGGACCTCATGCAGACACATCAGGACAAGGGCCCTCTCGTGGTCGCTCGATCAAAGACTTGCTGCAGGCCAGACAGCCTGTCCACAGCCCCAGGAAAGAGCCTCGAGCACACGGTCAGAGCAGTTTGATTAGGACAGGGTTCTTCAAATCCATCCACTGTCCTGCAAAGTTTAGATATAACCCTGAATAAACTCACTTAATTGAGCTAAACTCTGCAGGAAAGTGGCCCTCCAGTGCCAGATTTGAAAAACCCTGATTTAGGTTATGATATATAGGATTTATGTTGGTGTCTGACCCTTAACAAACATTCCTTGTTGCTTGTATTTTAGATGGTTTAACCAGCCCTTCCTCGTCCAGAGCTTTCTCCTCCAATCTGGAGAGAGTTACTCCTCCATCATCTCCACCCTCCACCAGCTCAGATCCAATGCCTGGAACGAGTAAAGGAGAATTTCACCATCCACGCACCCCCAACCATGTTAGGGCATGCCTAAACGTCAGCATTGAGGTGCCATCTCCCTCTCAGGTTAGGTTCTTGAGTGCATCTCAGGATCTAAAAAATGAAAATGCATCATGGTTTCCACTAAAATATTAAGCAGCACAGCTTTTTTTTCAGCATTTATGATTGTAAAAATGTTTCTTGAGCAGCAAATCATCATATTACAATGATTTCTGAAGGATCATGTGACACTGAATATAGGAGTAATGATGCTGAAAAATCACTTATTAATACATTAAAATAAATTACAAAAGAAAACAGTTATTTAAAATATTTCACAGGATTACTAAAATAAAAGTAGCCTTAATTTAAAAAAAAAAAAAACTTAAACTTTTGAACGGTGACATTTCAAATGCAAGTGGCCGTTTTTCGGCCCCTGTCCCTTCTCATTTTAGGTGGACCCATCTGTTTTAGAAGCTTTACCTGTAGACATAAGGAAACAGGTGGAGCAGTCCTGGAGACACCGAGAGGAGCAGCCAAGCACCTCATCTCATCTCTCAACCCCACCTCAAACCTCCTCACCACCTCCAGCCCCATCACTTGGCACCCTTGTACTGCAGCTCCAAAACCAGCCAGGTCAACCATGTACAACAGGCATTATATTAGAGCTCCCTGACTTCTCTCAGGTACATGCTATATGCCGACTACAAGGGGGAAACTTGGTGAAATGGTGTTTACATTGACCATCAGAAACTAGTATTTTAGAGATCCTAAATAGGGCTGGGTATTGATTCAGATGTTCAATTTCAATTCGCAAGTTCTTAATTCGATTCGAATTCAATTCTCGATTCCTGATTTGATTCTCGATTCGACTATAATGAATATAGATGTAATACAAATCCTATATTTATAAAAAAAGAACAGTGGACATAAGTTTATTAGTGGTTAATTAATACAAAGAAATTAAGAGCCACAAACCTGTATATAAAACTCTTTTTATTTTAGGTACACTATACACTAAATGCATAAAATTAATTGACAGGATTTTGATGCAAGATGCAAAATCAATGCTGAAAATTGGACAAGTCAGAACAGTCGCACACCTTGATCAAACAGGATCAGGTTATTTTATGTTTAAGATATGTTTATAGATAAATATATAAATATTTAGACTTTTTTTTTTTATTACATTGATCTTACCTAAATGTTTGTTTTTACAAATTAAGTAATTTTTTGTTAACAGTTTATGCTACACATGAAAGCTTGATTTCAATCTTTGAATTAAATTGAAAAAAAGTAGCACAAATAAATACAATAGAATAAAGACAAAAACAAAGAAACATAAAAATAAAAGTTTTTTGGGTGGTCAGAAAAACTACAGAGACTAAATATAGTAGGCCCTAATCTTATGTAAAATAACACTGGCGTCTGCAGCGTTTGACACGCTTGCCTAGTCCAGAGAGAGAAGACGTAGCACTGCGAGCACTGAATATGGGGAGAAAAAAAAAACGATTCATGGCTGTTGAGAATCGCTTTTGAATCGACCACATTTTAAAAGAGATTAATCAAAAAATCGATTTTTTTTTTTTTTTTTGTCCAGCCCTAATCCTAAAATTAAACTTTTAACAGGTTGACCCAGATGTGTTTGCAGCACTTCCCAGAGAGCTTCAGGAAGAACTGTGCTCTGCTTATCGAAACAAGGGAAACGCTCAAGCTCAAGGCACCACTGGTGAGTAAAAATAAGTAGGAATGTGCAACAATGTAAACATCCCAAATGTCAGTTCTCTGTTTTGAGCACTTACTTATTCTAACTTGTTTCCTTTAACATATTTCATCTTTTATACTGTACATTAGCATATTTTTCATAAATGTAGTCCTTGTGGTGTGTTATAATTGAGTTTTGATATCCAGGTCTCACCTAGAATTAAGTAATCAACCACTACCACACACCATGCAGTGTCTCTAATCTTTCCTTCTCGTTTCTGTAGTGGAACAAAAAAAAACATTTCCTCAACTAAAGCAGCCTGCAGTGGGGAAATTAAAGCGCAGCTACAAAAAGAGAAATGCTAGTCCTGCCAAAAAGGGTCCAAGTCCACTAAAAAAACTATTTCCTGGAAACAGCTCTGCCAAATCTAGCCCCTCCAAAATTGTTCCTCTGCCACTCAAACAACAAGGCCTCAAAGTAAGCCTGTAATCCAGTTACAATATTCTTTTTATTTATAATAATTTTTACTGTAGTTTATTGATGCTAAAGCCATTGGATATTAAACATGTTTGTTCAAAGTTTTGACAATTCTGGGGGGGGAAAAAGGATTTATTTTAGATGTTTTTCATTGGTAGACTGAAAATCTACAGTGCCCGTCCTCTCCGAGCATAGATGTCCCAGAGACGCTGTCCAAACTAAATCCCCGTCCAGTCCCGACCCTTGCTGGAGCTTATGAATTCGGTGACATCAGAACTCTGCTTCGTGAATGGGTCACTACCATCTCAGGTACAGCAGAACAGCAACACTTTTTAAAATGCTAGTATATATTTGCATTGTGCACCTGGTTTAATTGTGTGGTGCTGCATCTTGACAGAACCAATGGAAGAGGACATTCTGCAGGTGGTGAAGTACTGCACAGAACTCGTGGATGATAAAGACCTGGAGAAACTCGACCTTGTCATCAAATACATGAAGAGGTATTGTTCTGAATTCTCTGTCACTGGTTCCTGCCATAAATACAGCTTCAAATCACCAATTCGATTTTATTGCATTTTACAAAATGTCCCAACTATTCTGGAAATGGGATTGGAGATCGATTGGACTTTCTGATGATTTGAACTGTTCATTTCAGACTCATGCAGCAGTCCTCAGAGTCAGTATGGAGCATGGCCTTTGACTTCATCCTTGACAATGTGCAGGTGGTGGTACAGCAAACCTATGGTAGCACTCTGAAGATCACATAGGAGGACCGTCCTAACCTCAGTCACTGTGACGTCAGCCCAGTCCTGCCACCTCATCATGATGTGTGAGAGATGCAACAAAACCGCTAGAGTCTGACAATCGTAGCATTGCTTTCCTTTTTGTGAAATCACCCAATAGAGCTTCTCTGAGCACACAGAGGACATCCGAGGATCACAAGATCCAGCCAATAATGATGAGGAACAGATGAGCATACCAGCATTATTCACAAGCAGTGGAACACTGAATATTTCTTTCATCATGATGTCAATTCTCTAGACTGATGTCTCTAGAGGAACTTTGGTAACACTTTTCAGTCAGGTTGTATTCGTTAACATTAGTCAATGCATTAAGTGTAATGAGCTAACAAGGAATAATTTTGACTGCATTTATTAATCTTGGTTAATGTTAATTCACAACTATATTATTTTTCTATTTTTTATGAATTAACTAATATTAACATACATTTGTAACATTTATATATATGTAATTGTAGAAATGAACATTTTACAGGACATATTAATCTTGATTAAAGCGTCATTGCTTTTTAGTTGGTTAACTATTAATGTGTACAACCTGAGTGTAAAATGTCACCAGAACTTTTTTGAATGTTTTGAATGCACTGACTGTCCTAAACTAAGCAAAGCAAGCCACTTTGTTTTATATTTGGATCTGTTTTTCTTTCTTGTCTTAATTGTCAGCATTTTGTCCTCTAGTACCTCAGAACCTGTGTTTATTTTGAATGTCTGACTCTGGCCTCAGAAATATATAACAGATTTTTTTGCAAAGCAGAAAATGGTGTGGCATGTCATTTGCCTTTTATGGATCAGACTGAGATGTGGAAATATGGAAAACAGAATCAAAGTCTTTTGGCAGTTTAGCATGTGGATAATAACATTTTATGTAAAGCTAACATTTGTTTTCCTAGATTTAATATATATATATATATATATATATATATATATATATATATATAAATTACGGTACTCCTGCTCATTGATTGTTCATCATGATGCATGTTTGTCCGTATGTCTGAAAGAGCTAAAAGAGAGAGGAATATTTATGAAGAAAAAGATTAAGAAAAAAATTGACCAGGTTAATTTTACTAAATTGAGTTTCAACTGTACTGTCAAGCTTCTTAGTCCTGTTTTCTATATATGGATATGGTGCTGGAGGAAAGGAGGGGTTTTTCAATTAGATGGATGTGAACTGAATAATAGGTCAAATATGGATACTTCAGTCTACATTCCTAATGAAGCATCCTCTCAATCCCTTTTCACTGTAGTTTTGAATTTATGTATGAACAGAATGTACTTGACCTCAAATGTAAATGTATACTTTTTTGGTTTTAACAAGCTGCTCATGAGACGTACATCTGTTATTATCTCACATTATCATGGCATTACAGAGATGAGGGCCTGAAAAACCATATTTGGTCAAAAATCTGTAATGACAGAATGACCTGTGCCTGAAGACCAGAAGCTGTGACATCATTTGTATGTTTTCTAAATTTGCAAATAAATTTGGTAAATGATATGGTCTTGTGTTTTTGTTTTGTTTGTGTGTGTGTGTGCGTGTGTGTGTGTGTGTGTGTGTGTGTGTGTGTTTGTGTGTATGTGTTTATAATTTGTGGATCAAGCAAACATTGATCCACAAACAACGTCTCTAACAATCTAACAATGAGTGTAACAGCAAACATCTTAAACTAATGAAATAAGATTTGGAATGAAAGGATAAAGACAAAAGGCATTCGTCTCTGAAATCTGTACTTTAATAACACTTAGGAAAGTTTTAGCTTGTAGTGATGTACAATATTTATAAATTAATATTTAATAACCTGATGGTGCAAACAAAGAGGGAAAATTTAAATAGATATTGATCAAATATCACCAAAAACATAAATTCAAAACAAATTTTACAAAGAAAAAAATAGACTGATCTAATGTAAATTTCAAAACTGTTAGAGCATTTTAAACTTCCCATATATATTATATTACTATTTCGGTTGTCCTGCACACACTTTTAAAATGTAGCTTTTGTGTAACGGTGCAAAATACTGCATTTATTAATTATTATAACATGTTAGATGTCTGTAAGTGTAAGCCAGAAAATAAATGACATGAAATTTTTGCCAAATGAATGAAATTACGTGACCTACATCTGCACTGAATTTTATAGAAAACAACAACAACAACAAAAAGCAATACAATACAATAGATGTTTTGATTGTATATATACAGCGGCCTTGAGTGTCCAGAAAGGCGTTTTTAAATAAAATGCATTATTATTATTCTATATTTCTTCTGAAATGCAATATTTTTTTTTATTGCTCAAAGAAACATACAAAATACCAACAAACTTCAAGATACAAATCTTAAATTATTACAAAGAAGTCCTAATAGCAGCACAAAACAATTAACACCACAAATCTAACAGAAAAAAAGAAAAGAAAAAACATGTAAGTTTTTTAAATATATAAGTAAATAAGTAAACAAATAAATAAATAAGTAAATAAATAAAATATTACACAAGGGGGGAATCATCAAACAAAACCTTCAGAAGATTTAAGGGCTTTTTTGTTATGCACCAGTCTTAAAGATTTGAAGAAGATTATTAAGATTAATAAGATTATTAAATCTTTATGGAAGAGTAAGAAAGTGGGAGGGTTCTTAAATAATCTGCATTTGTCTATTAAGTAATTGGCCAACAGCACAATATTGTTCACCAGAAATTCAAGATCGTAACTCAAAGAAAAAGACAAATATTTTATAGTTTTAAAATTAAAGTCAGGTATTTCATATTTCAATCTTAGTGACTCGGAGCCTGCGTCCCCCATGACGTAATCAGGCGACGCCTCTACGTAAACCCTGCGTCAGTCACTGTGTCGCCTTCTAGAAATTATACAGACTTGGTAAGTGTTTTTCCGTAACATATTTTTTCTACAAACCCTGCATTTTAAATTGTATGTCAGTTAAATTATCCTTATCATGTTGTTTCTTTCTGGAGAGTGTGTCGCTTGCCGATTAACTAATGTTACGCTACAGTCTTTGTTGGCGATCAAAAGCTTCCGTTCCGTTACCACGGTGTTGGAAAGCCAAAGCAATATGCTAGCATTAGCACGATTTGACGCAAAACCCCACAAATCAGTTTTAAAATTATAAGTCATTATTTACAAGAGCATATTGTGTTTTAGAATTAGCAATTGTCGGTGAAACAATGACATAGGATCTGGAGAAGGTAAGCCAAACGGGCATTCTTGTCTTCATGCAGTCGAAGTAACGTTAACGTTAGTCAAGCAGCGCTGGCCGACTAACTTCCCCGCACCTCTATTGTTGTGAACGAACATCAGAATGCCCATCAAAACCCCGACGACAATTGATTAACGTGTGCCACACATTTCACACAAACAGCTTCTTGCTTTACTTCGACAGACACCTAAAACCATTCACTTTAATAACATTAAAGACACAAATCCCACGTTGTTGTGAGACCTTGTTAGATGTGTGATAAAATTATTTTGCAGTGTTAAAAATAGTTTTCTTTAATCGTTGTTTTAAAAGTGAATTATTTAAGTAATTGCATCCAGTATGTGCTGCATGTCTTAACAGGAAATGGCCAGTCAGTCAATGGAGGTTGTTGCGAAAGCTCTGGAGCAGCAGGTGCTGCAGTCGGCACGGGTGGTGGAAGAGCAGCTGGATGCAGAACTACAGCAGTTGCAGACCATGGATGAAGATGACCTGGATCGGCTCAAGGAGAGAAGGCTCGAGGCCCTCAAGAAAGCTCAGAAACAGAAGCAGGCGGGTGCTCTAAACATATTTAAAGAACTTAACTCTAAATTTGGAGTTTAAGTTTATTAAAATGCTTATTCAAAATAAGTTATCTACACGAGGTGTTTATTAGTGCATTTAAGCAGATCAGATTCACTCTATTGATGTGTTTAAACTTTGTAAACTGTGGTATGTGTGTCCTCAGGAGTGGATATCTAAAGGACATGGTGAATACAGAGAGATCCCAAGTGAGAGAGATTTTTTTGCAGAGGTGAAGGAAAGCAAAAATGTTGTCTGCCATTTCTACAGAGACTCTACATTCAGGTATTTGAGGATATATTTGTTTTCTTTTGGTTTCCTTGCATCCTTGTGTTATGTATCATTTGTGTACAGCTATTTTCAGTGGGGTTTTTTTGTTTTGTTTTTTCAAAGATGCAAAATTTTGGACAAGCACCTAGCTGTCTTGGCTAAGAAACATCTGGAAACAAAGTTCATCAAACTGAATGTTGAGAAGGCTCCATTCCTAACAGAGAGGCTGAAGATTAAAGTCATTCCAACGCTGGCTCTGGTTAAGGATGGGAAGACTAAGGATTACATTGTGGGCTTCACCGATCTGGGCAACACAGATGAGTTTCCAACTGAAATGCTGGAGTGGAGACTGGGCTGCTCAAGTATTATAAACTACAGGTATGTATGTTGTATTTTTGTGTGTGTGTGTCCACATTTCCGCTTACCAGGGTTACAGGTGCTTGCCCCATTGTTGATGGTCAGTGTGAGAAACTCCCGACTATATAATTGTTTAGTAAATAATGCAATTTCACATGCTTCAGTGATTCAGTTCTATACATTTTCTCATATTTTATTTTTCATACTCTTATTTTAATATTTTTAAAATATGCAACTTTTTTCTATTTAAATATATTTTAAAATGTAATGTATTAATGTGATGGCAAAGATGCATTTTTTAGTATCATTCAGTCTTTAGTGATATCAGAAATCATTATGCTGATTGCAGATATGGCCAGGGGGCCTTGCCATTTTGATGACTTCAAAATGTTTAAAAGACAAAATAAGCTAAAACAATATAAAAATCAAGATGATCTGTTTGGTTATTTTTATATATAAAAAGTTTGGCCAAACTCTAAAATATTTTATCAGGTTAAAATTGTGTGGAGGGTCAAATGTTGTGGACAATAAGGGGGCCTTGAAGACAAAAAGGTTGAGATCCACTGCTTTAAATGGTATATTTATATAAACTATCATTTTAAAAACTGCTTTTGTATTTGTATCCTTTCTCCATCTAGTGGGAATATTTTGGAGCCACCAACAATGGGGCAGAAGTCAGGGAAAAAGTTCACCAAGGTGGAGAAAAAGACCATCAGAGGCAAAGGGTATGACTCGGATTCTGAATCTGATGAGGATTAGAGGAACAAAACATCAAGCTCCGTCTTTCTCAGGGCTTCCAACATAACAGTCCTAAGTCTTGCAACACCTCTTTGTGATCACTTGTTTTTCTTGCCGTGTCTATTTAATTTGTGTCTCTCACCTTTGTCCTATGTTTGATCATTTTATGACCAAATATCACCTATTTAATTCATATTCCTTTACATGTGTTTTAGAAGTGAAACATTTGTATGGAGCATCATACTAGTAAATGTTCACTCTTTTTAGCTCTTACTAATAAGGAAGATTGAGTTTCTGCAAGATGGAACAACCGGAAGCTTACGTTTAAACAATGGTGCAAAAAAAAAAAAATTAAAAAAAAAAAATATTTCTGCCTCTAATCATGGACTGATGCACAGTTTAGTGAGCATCAAACAAGTGCCAAGGAAGCAAGCTTCTGTATTCCACTATGAATTGTCACCTCTTTCTCCCATTGATGTGAAAGAAGTGCAGGCTATTTTCTTTTGTAGCAGTACATGACTCATTAAAAAAATTGTATATATATTCCTGTTCTGTTGTTTGTTTATGGAAAAAAAAGCTGTCTACCATACCAGTGATTTTAAGGTTACATCACCAGAGTGGCTAAGGTTTCAAATGCATGGTTTTGTAATAATTAAAGAGAAAATCAATTTATTCAAACCTTTATTTAACAAGTAGCAAACACACAACACAACAAATTCTATGACTCAATGGCCTTCTGCTCAAGTGGTTGCAGGAGACGTTTAACTACCAGCTCCCCTTTGCTGTTCAGATATGTGTTGGCCATGTCCTCCTCAGCAGGTAGTCCATACGGAAGCTTGAGAGGCTCAATCCTGCACATAAGAATATTTGAATAGGTAAATTTATTATAATGGTCAGCAAACAACTGATTTTAAAATGTTATGAAATGCAAAAGTCACAACATACCTAACCAGATGCTTAATGGTTTTCAGTAGATTGTTAACTGAAGGAGTGTTCTTGTGGACACGGGGTTCATGCGCCTGGGGAAAAAGATGTATTAAACTAAAATATTTTAGTTAAGTCTGATACTATTTCATAAAGTAAATTTGCCACATCCCACCTTCATTAACCCCAAGCTCTTTATAACCTTCTTTTCCCAATATGGACGCCTCATTGTGCTTTTAACCCGTGTCACTATGTGTAATTTATGAGGATGTTCTGGATCACCACCGTACTTGCCATGTTCTTTTGCTCGTTCCTCAAATACCTGAAGAACGAGAAGATGGTGTGATGTTATTACATTAAATACACTGAATCTCATAAAACTATGAATGTACATTTTGAACTGTCACGTACCTGTGGAGGGATGCGACTCTTAGTGAATTTAGTGCGACATGTGGCTTGTGTCAAATTCTGCAATTACATTTTTTAAAAGTTAATATTAAGATTTTTTGTTGTTGTTGCAATTATCGAAATTATCATGGTTTATTCAAAGAGGCTGATATGAACTAATCTCACCTTTGTAACAGTGGAGGCAGATGTTAGAAGAGCTCGATACAGTCCTGCCATTATCAGACGACTGGCTTGTGTTGAGGTGGGCGCTACCTAGAAAGGTTATTAGCTAGCAAAGCTAGCTAGGGTAAATTAATCGTGCCCAGTACAGCAGCACTCAGTGGACTATATAATGAACGTAATTGCGTCAAGGAATGTAAAGTTATTTACTCAAACACCCACGATATGTTAATGGATAAATATATCACAACTAACTATGATATATTTCATGCATGTATGTCAACTGAGATGACCAGAAACGGAAACGACTATTTTTATTTATTTATTTTTTAGAATAAGAGTAATTTCAAAATAAAGGTTCCCGATGCCTAGTTCAACAGCAACTCTGTTATGAAATCCATGGGGAGGAGTCGGATCCAGATCCAACTCCTCCCACCTTACATACACCTAAACCTAACCAACTCCGCCCCCTGATCCCTAAACCCACCCCTAATCCCTAAACCCAACCCTAATCTTACCCATCTCCACCCCTTGGATCGTGATCCGACTCCTCCCCGTGGATCTTATGTTCTGCATTGAGGTGCTACTGACTCTGTTCAGCTCAGTGAGTTGTTTACTCAGAACGAATGGACTCCATACTGTTCAACAGATTCATTGAAAAGATTCGATTCAAAAGAACGCATTGAAAAGCAGTACTCTTCATTCACGAACCCCAGCCGGAAATTCGTAACCTTTCAAGTTCACCGCGACCGCACTAGCCACTTTTCGTTTAAAAATATGGGAAAGCGCGTTGCTGTTGTGTTGGCAGGGTGCGGTGTGTTCGATGGAAGTGAAGTCCACGAGGCGTCTGCGGCTTTGGTTCATTTGAGCCGTCAGCAAGCTACTGTAAGTTTATCAGATCTAAGGTTCTACACTGCATATAAATGTAATAACGCTGACATTCAACACAGATCATAATCCTGGAGCAATGCAATAAATAGTTTGTCTAAATCAATAAATGGCATGTCAAGTTGGTGCTATTTTTATTAGATCACTTAACGTCATTTAAAGCTGCAGTCCTTAACTTTTTGGGTTAAAAATGATCCAAAATAAAATTGAGCAAATGCATCTGCTTGCCTTAGCTCGATTCAAACCGGTAAGCGTGCAATCATGTTTAATGTCAGTGGTAACGTTAGGCTACTGGTGGATTTCTGCTGGAAATTCGAGCATTTTAGATTTAATTAGCACGATTTACTGTAATTTTTTTACCCAGTTGGTCAGAACCAGAACATTTCCGGTGAAAATTATTATAGTGGTCATACTTTCAAAAAGGATAATCTGTGATTCCGAATGCCATCCACACCGGTTCGGTGACTGACGCACACCTTTCTCAAACATTGAATTCACCCGCGCTGTGCCCTGAAGCTGCAGACTCGGAGCCTGCATCTACAGTCCCCCAACGAGAGTCCCGCATTCTCAGACCCCTCGTTTTTCGAACACAGCGCCTCCTGCTGTTCAAAAGATCGAATAACGCCCGCACAGAGAGTACAGCGCATTATCCAAATGCAATTAAAAACAATAGGATGCAATATTACGGTCTTCAAATAAATTATCCAATAAATATTTGTGTTCCCTGCTTAATGAATGTGTCAAAAAAAAAAAAAAACCCTAATTGTTACTGATGGAAGGGATACAATTAGCAGATTGAACTATCTTCAGTAAAATAGTAGGCTATATTATATTGCTACAATGTTTTTTTTTATTATATTTTTTATTTCAAATTCCACATTTTCTTTCAGTTAAACCTATAATGGTCTAATTAACATTACCATGCTAACATTACAATATCTGTTTTTTGATTTTGAATGCGAAGCAAAACAAATCAGAATAGACAAAACACCAATAATAAACAATTCTGTACTTTATTTAATGATCACCTAAACATCATCTTGCTGTAAAGAAAAAAGGAAGAAAAAACAGTGTTTTTGACTTTACTTTTCGTCTTCAATTGCATTAATTAAAACTCATTTATAAGTCCCTTTGCATAATCATAAAATGATATGTTGCTGGATTCGGCAGGGGCAACTCCATGGGACCGATAGTAGGCTACATGTCTATGATGTTTCAAAAAGAAAGAAAGAAAAAAAAAGAAAAAATGTTTGCAAATGTTAGTTACCATGTTGCACTGCTCTGTTGAAGTGTCCCTTGAGATGTTTTTGAACTTTGGACAACTTTGTGGGTTTGAAATATATGGGGGCACAAAATGGGCAGTAAAAATAACTGCAGCATTTAAGACATTTCTACAAAAAGTCCAAGGTTAAAGGCTAACGTAAACATAAACTATAAATATTTTCGGGGAGAAGAGGGCGAAAAAACATACATTAACGGCTCAAATCTTGTTTCAAACTATCTTTACAAATATTAAATTGACTATTCATATGTTGTATCGATGAGCTAAATTAGTTTTATTAACAAAATAAATCAAACGAGTAGTCTACTACGAATCGCTAAATAAAATTGAAGATTTTATTTATCTACTACTCATGTTTTGGCTTAAGTTCTTCACATGTTCTTCACATGTTTATCCGATACAATTTGATAGGAGGCGCTGTCTCGAAAAACGAGGGGTCTGAGAATGCGGGACTCTGGGTGCAGGGGGACTGTAAATACAGGTCTCCGAGTCTGCAGCTTCATACTACTCTATGGCTGTGCCGTGATAATTCCGCACATGACCTGTCCGCAGCCTGCAGATAACGCTTCTCATTGGTTAGTGGCGACAAGTGATGACATCGACGCCATGCACGGTAAACAGGAAATGGGGTGGAAAACTCTTGCGTTGAAACCTCTCACGTAGATTTAACTTAGAGCCAACTGTATATTCTGTGATGAGAACATAGAGACCACGGATCATTTGTTTTACTTCTGCTCTTACAGAAGCAGAAGAAAAACAAATGATGTGTCTGGTGGTATGGCATGTATGATTGGCTGGAGCCTAATCTCCAGTCTCTGTCCAGTTTTACTAGAGATAACACCACATTTGGAATTACAATGAAAGACAAAAACTATGAAATGCTTTTAAACACTTTAATTATCTTGGGTAAATTTTTCATCCACAAATGTAAATGTTTTAAAACACAACCTCTATTTACTGTCTTCAAGAGAGAATTTGCATTGTACTACAAATCTCTGTAGGTCATAAAGAAGAAAACAGCAAAAAAAAAAAAAAAAACTTCTTTCTTAAACTTCTTAAAACACTTCATTCCTGTCAGTACTGATATTCTTGTGATTTCTGACTAAGCCAGACATTGTTGTTAAACTTTTATCACCGTATGCGATATTTTCAATATTTTGATATCATTTGCAGTGTGATGTCATTCTATAATGTGTTTAGTAACTTTTTTCTTAAATAAAAAAGAACTGAACATTTAAAACAATAAAAACATAAGTCTTAATAATAAAATAATTAGAGTAAACAAATGTTTCAAACAGATAAATACTAAATAATTATAAATAACAGTAACACTTAATAAGGTCTCATTAGTTAACATTAGTTTATGATCATAATGAGGAATACCTAAATTTGTTACAAAGGTTATTCATTGTTAATGTTAGTTAAAAAATGCAATTGATCATTGTTTGATCATGTTAGCTCAGGTACATCAAATTTACAACTTTTAATTTGAGTAATGTATTAGTAAATGTTGAAATTAATAAATGCTTTAGAATTATTTTTCATTTTCAGTTTATGCTAAATAATGAATTAACTAATGGAGCCTTAAAGTGTTACCAAAAAATTATAAAGAATTAGAAAATTTTCAATCAATATTTAGTGCATGTTTGAAGTCCAGATTGAAACGTTACAATGTTTAAGTTTAAAAATAAATAGCCTAGCTAAAAAAAAAAAAACATAAGGAGATTGGAGACAAAAACACTGGTTGGATTTTTATCATTAAATGATGGTTGTGTACAGACACTGCCAACACACATTTCAGTACAATCAACTTGTAAAAGTGCATGTACCAATATATGACCCCTTTAACAAAAAAAACAACAAAAAAAAAGTGTATTGCAATCCTGTTTATTGGCACATGCCTAATGGAAACACTGCAATGTCTTTACTGTTGACAATGAAGTAGTCCATCTAAACTTTTAAAAATAAGTATATTTATAACATCCGTGTTGCTGGTTTCAAATAATTCTCAGCCTACATTATAAAATATCATGTAATGTATTGAACTTTCATGTTGTCTAGGACTTTGGTAACAGGATTAACCTTCCCACAGGTCAAGATATTTGCACCCAACACTGATCAGATGCATGTTGTCGATCACTTGAAAGGCTCTCCAACAAAGGAAAATAGAAATGTGCTCGTGGAGAGTGCTAGAATTGCCCGGGGTGATATCCAAGACCTCTCGCAGCTCGATGTAAAGGATCTGGATGCCATCATCTTCCCTGGTTAGCACGCTATCCTTATTGAGGCTTCTTTTTGAAGAATTCTATGTACTCTTAAGCTCAACATTTCATTTACTATTATTTTGAACTGATTTTGCAGGTGGCTTTGGAGCAGCCAAGAACCTGTGTAGCTGGGCTGTCCAGGGCAAAGACTGCTTGGTCAATGAGCAGGTTAAAACAGTGCTGCTGGCCTTCCATGCCGAGAAGAAGCCCATTGGCTTGTGCTGCATCTCACCTGTGCTGGCAGCGAAGGTTTTCCCTGGCTGTGAAGTTACTGTTGGCCATGACAAAGATGATAGGTAAACAAGTTGAAATTAGGTGACTTAAAATGTTTTTAAGAAATCTAAAACTTTATTATACAGAATTAACTTAGCAAACATAGAAATGTCTCCCCAGTTATGGCTTCAGTTTGAATGTACATTACTGTTCTAAAATTTGGGGTCAGAAAAATGCCTTTTTTTTTTAAATAATTACTTTTATTTAGCACTTTTACTTTTATTTTTTATTTTTAGATAAACATTACTATCATTTAGACATTATTATTATTATTTTATATATTTTCGATTAGTTTTAATTGTAGTACATTTAAATGATCAGTTTTATTAGTTTTTTTAATGTCTATTTATTTCAGTTTTAGTTAAGTACATCAAGTTAAAATCTAAGCTTTTTTACATTTGATTTTATTTCTGTTAACATTTATATTATTTCAAGTAATAAAATGTTTTTTTTTTATGGTTTTCAGATTTAGTTAACTATATTCTACTTATAGTATTCTAATATTCTCTATTCATCAAATTATCCTAAGGAATGTATCATGGTTTTAACACAAATAAAAAGCAGCAAAACTGTTTTTAACATTCATAATAATAAGATTATCATCAATAAATTATTTTGATGCAGTATAAGAATGCTTTTAAAAACAAAGCACATGGTGCTGTGCCATTCATTACCATTGAAATAGTTTGTCCTCAAAATAGGATGCAAATGTGATGAACCAGGCAAAAAAACAACAACAACAACACAGAAACCACAGAAAAGGCTGAGCTCTGGTTATACAAAACCATGTATTCTTATACAGAATTATCTTTTACTCTTCCCATGTTGTTCACAAAAATGTTGATATTGGTATAAGCAGATTGAACTGAGGCATACTGTCTGAATCTTTGGCATTCAGGTATCCAGATGTTCCAGACACTGCGGAAGCTATTTCTCAGCTTGGCTGCAAGCACATCTGTAAGCACGTGAACGAGGCTCATGTTGATGAGAAAAATAAGATCGTCACCACCTCTGCTTTTATGTGCAAAGCTCCACTACATGAAATATTTGATGGAATTGGAGTGATGGTACAGGAGGTGCTGAAACTTGCCTGAATTCTTGCAAAATGATTGGATTGACATCGTCGTTCTAATGTTTTTTAATGAATCCATGGACAAGTGTCTGAATAAACATAAGCATATAATTAAAACATATAACATAAAAGTTTAGCCTTTGTTACAGATGAATATTAATTTGTCCTTTAATTTGTCTAGATTCTCAAAATACACAAAAGTCTTCTGGGGCCTGTTTCAGAAAGGAGGTTAAGTGAAAACTCTGAGTATGTTAACCCTGAAATGAGGGAAACTCTGGGTTTTCTGTTTCAGAAAGGGAGGTAAGTTAAACCTGAGACAGCAGAGTAAGTCAAGCCCATTTCTGAAAGAGAGGTAACTTATACTCAGAGTCAGTTACCATGGTAACTTACTCCGTGAACCTAACCTGGTCGGGAGCAGGTTTTCTTCAGTAAACTCAGAGTTTCTTGCGGTCTCCTCCCCTTTTTTAAAGAGGAAGTGCTGTTAAACACCAACAATAATACTAAAATGTATTTACACATTCTTTAAGGAATATATATTGTTTGTCCATGGTTTAATTGACTAAATCTGTTTTGTAGCACTTTGCCAAAAAATAAAAGGATTTAAAACGTTTAAACTTTTATTTGATTACCACCGTTTTTGATAATATATTTCTATTAAATCATTAAAAAAATTGGAATAAAAAACATTTAATAGAACTCACTTATTTTTCAAACATAATTTAATAAGTTATTAATGATAAAAAATAAGATGTTAATCTTATTCATAATCAATTATTGAAGTTAGTTGATATGTTTTATTGAACAAATGATTAATTTATTTAACTGTCATTTTAACTGATGATAATAATAACCGTAATTTAAGAATGCAGTTTATATATTTAATAATTGTTTAATACCATAAACCGTGATATTTTCTGAGATGTTTCTCAACTCTCCCCACATGGGGGAGTCCCCCACCCCACCCCCACAAGTTACTCAGCAACTTTTACTCATGTTTTAAATTAACTACTTTTTACTTGAGTGGATTTTTAGACTGGTATTTTTACTTTAACTTAGGTAAAATTTTATCAAAGTAATAGTAGCCTACTTTAGGTTGAATAACAGTAAGTTTACTATATTATAACAGTAAGTTACTCTAAAATAGTTATGAATTATTAACTGACATCTTCAACGGTGTAGTTAGATTAATGTAATAATCAGGCTACTATCTCTAGAAAGTATTGGTCTACATACTGTATTACTAATTGCTAAATCTCAACCTCAACCACTTGATTAATACAAAGAGGAGAGACAAGAAACTGCACTTTTAATTCTTTCAAATTCACAATGTACAATTGCATGAATTATTCTTGAATTGATCAAAGTGTGTAGAGGGAGAAGGTTACATAAAAAAATATACCTTTTAAAAATGTATGTTAAATCCACTATTGTTTTATACTTAATTGGTTTATGTAGTAGCCTATTTAATGTAATTGCATCATATTTTATTTTAAATTACAGCAGAATTAAGAGTAATCCCTTTAATTAAATTACAATATTTAGATTACTTGGTAATTAATAAACACCTCTTTTTGTCTGGCGCTGTTGCCATGGTGACTCATAATATCTGTGCTCCATTGATAATGGCTTTTTATAGTTGTGGTGCAAGCGCTTAACTCAGAGTCGGTCAACTCAGAGTTGATTGAACTAACTCATTTCAGCTGTTCTGTAACCGAAAACTCAGAGTTTCCCATCTCAGGGTAAGTCAACTCTGAGTTCAAGCTTTAACTCAGAGTTGGTTGAACCTCCTTATTGAAACGGGCCCCTGGTGTTCAAAAGTTTGGGATCAATCATTTTTGGGGGAAAGAAATGTATGCTTTTATGCAGCAACAATGCTTTAAAATTGAAAAGTGAGAATCAAAACTTTCACATTGTTAGAAAAAAAGTCTATTTTAAATAAATGCCTTTATTTTGAACTTTCGTGAAAGAATTCTGAAAAAATGTATCATGGTTTCTACAAACACTCAAGAAGCAATACCACTGTCAACACAGATAATAAGACATTTTTATTGAGCAGCAAATCAGCATATTAGAAAGATTTCTGAAGGATCATGCAACTGGAGAAATTATGCTGACAATTCAGTTTGATAATTGATAAATAATTTATATATTGTAAATAGCTACATTCAAACAGAAAATAAAAAATACAGAACAGAAAACACGGTGACATAAAATGCAAAGAAGAAATTGATGTGAAACCTTTCATTCAGAAAGTGTAAAAATGAACAGAGCTGTTCTGTTTTCTCTCGTTACTTTCTGCATCCTGGGAAAAACGACATCTGACGAAAGAGCATGGTTGCTTAATTTTGTGTATTTCCAAAAAAAAAAAAAAAAAAATGTTGCTGAAATAGGCTAGCCACAGTACCCTCAAAATGCACGTTATAGACAAGATTTAATGGTAAAAATATGTATAAAAATGTATAAAAAGATTTAAACACTTGCTAACCTCTAAATTACTTGTAACAATTGCTGGAATAGAAAATGCAAGATTTCAATCACAATAGTACAGTGGTTCTCGTGCTTTTAACTTTTACCGCATCAGAATTCATAACAGGTTTAATAAGTGGTTCACCAAGATACTTTCTATTAGCCTGAACAAGTAACATTACACAATAATTCAAGCCAAAGCTGAGTAGAGATGCTCATGCCTGTGCATCATGTGCTTATTAAAGTGCATGTATGACCAAAGCATTGAGCAGTCTTGGTTTGTGTCCAGACGGTCTACAGTGTAAATAATAGCGTCCACGACATCAGGGGTCAGCACAGTCGAAGCATTAGCCCTGAACTTCATCACGAGGTCCTCATGACTCAGTGGTTTCCTCCAGTGACCGTAAAAAGTGTTGCAGCGTGCGTTGAACATTTCCCCTTGTGTTGTCTCCACGGCGATTTCGCAATACATCTTTTCAAAGCTTGAATGGTTGTCTTGTGGATTTTCCAACTCTACTTTCAGAAGCATCTCCTTAAGGGCGCTCCTGTTCATCTGGCTTTTGCTAAAAGAGTCAACTGTGACCTGACCATCTAGCAGTGCGGTACAGCAGTTGAACTGGAAGGAGTGTCTGGCCTGGTGTTCGCTAACTGGAAAAGGGCAGTCTACATATCTGGATGAGGGCACTCTGAGTGTGATCTTCTTAATTTGACTGAGATCTGCATTTGGGTATTTATCCAAAAATGTCGCCCTTGCTTCTATTGCTGCATCTGCCACCCAGTGCATGCCGAGGTGTGCGGGAAAACGCTTCTGTGCAATATTCTGGTCTTCTAACACCCACTTGTACTGAGAAGTTGGGGTGAACTCAGCCAATGGTTGAGGGACATAATCTGGATAGAAGGCCCCGAAGCCTGATGCCAGATCCAGAATCTGTGTATTACCCTCAAGGCCGAGGAGAGCCAGCTGGGAGGCCTCCAGACCCCCTCGGGCAGCATTGCCCATGTGCAGGGGTTTGGTTTGAGTAGCAGCGTTTGCCATGGGAGCTCCAGCAGAAGAGCAGGCTATCGCTAGAGCTGCTATGCTCTGGGCTGCTGGAAGACCCAAAAGTTTAGCCGAAGCAGCCGCGCTGCCCATAATCCCAACAACTGCAGGCGGGTGAAATCTGAGAGGGACACATAAATCAGAATATATATCTAATAAATACATTTGAAAAAAAAGAAAAGCCAATTTAAGTTTTTTTTATTGGATTTTCTTATTAATAAACCTAATTGATAATTAGTTGATGCACATTAAAGTAATTGGAAATGCACACTACTATTCAAGTTTGTGATCAGACTAAAAAAATGCTTTTATTGAGCAAGGATGCATTATATTAGTCAAAAGTGATTTATAATGTTACAAAAAAATTTATTTTAAGTTATGTAATTGAGGACTTTAATTTTTAAATGGATAGAATTTAATGTTTTTAAATGGATTTAGAATTTAATGGATCTAATTTGATATTTCATTTAAAAAGTATAAAATTGTAAAAAAAAGTATTTTACCTTTTGGGAATGTTATGAGCCTCTTTAGAAAACCTCATGAGTCTCCCCTGAACCTCAAGGCCTACATTGAAAGCCAGCAACAGCTCGAGGCCAGAGGGTTTAGCAGGCAGTGTTTCAGCCAGTGCCAGGAGAGCCGGCAAAACAGCGCCAGAGGGGTGAGTGGCTGGATGCCAGGTGTCATCAAAGTCCATTGAGTGCACCTAATAGCACAGGAATACATCCCATTATCAAGCACCCATCTGAGAGAATACAGTGATGTGAATAAGTTAGGAGACCCAAACTAAAATTGCTTAAAAAGAGGTATAAAAAAATCATCTTTTGGAAATTGATCTCAATTCCTTAAAAAGTTAGGAAAAAACATTTAAGGACACCAATTTTCTGAATAATGTATAATAAATAAATAAATCTCGAGGTATGATGAAGGGTGTGTGATGATGTGGGATCCATGAAATAACTAGCCTTTAAAAATAAAAATCTGCCAGACTCTATGGGAATTTAACATAGGGGTGTCCTGATTAATGCACCCTGTATTTTAAGGAAGAACATTTATTCATTTATGATACATTATTCATTCACACACACAAAAAAAAAAATGGTGTCCTTAAAGGTTGGATTTTTCCTCGTTTTTCTAATTAAGGTATTAAGATCAATTTCCAAAAGATGTTTTTTCAAAAGAAGATTTTTTATTCCTCTTTTTGGGCAAATTTAGCATGGGTGTCCTAACTTATTCACATCACTGTATGCTCTAGCACAGTGTTTCCCAAACTTTTTTTCTGGCGACCCACATTTTAAAGTCGATAAATCCTTGTGACCCAAAAAACATTAGGCCCATATAGTTCATATATCACGAAGAGAATTTATGCATTAACAAAATTATGTATGACCATTTTTTAAGGTCATTTTTTAAGCTTCCAGTTAACTATTTAAAAGAGATACAGATATTTGACAAAGCACTTTTTTTGTTTAACCTGTTGTTGACAATATGCAGAGGTGAAATGAGAAAGGAAAAGTTGACAGGGCATCTCATTGTTTTCATATTCTCATAGTTACAGTGTACATAATTTACTATAATAATTATTATAGGCTTAAATTAAAATATTCTGACACTGAGACTTTGTAACCATGCATGGCTCACTACCACTGCATAAAAATGCCTAAACAGGCACACAAAAAAAAAACTACACACACGATTAAATACATATTCCTCTACCCCCCTAATAAATCTAAGGCAATATAAATGACTATAACATAGCATTCAATATAAATATTCCACATTTATGCCCAAACCATGGCAAATTATTACATTCAGGCTATTACATGGTAAATGTTTGTAAGGGGGGTGATTAGGGCATTTAGTCTTCTAACTTTATTCATGTTTCTTCTATTTTTCTCATCAGTAGTGTTGGGAATGTTAAGACTGTTTCATCCGATTTAAAACTAGTTAAAATCATTGAGTGATGTGTGGTTTGTAAGAGAGAGGAGTGTCCGATGGAAACGCTTCTTAAAGGATGTCGCGCAACGTTGTTTAATAATAGTGTCCGGGACCGGGAGTAAACGCAACTCCTTTAAGCTTTGCGTTCCGTTATCCACTGGGCCGTGCTGCCTAGTTCAAAGTAAACTAGTGAAACGACTGAAACCAGCGCTATTTTGTTCTCTATTTGTTGTTACTTACCGAGAAACCGCTTCAGGTGAAAAAAATCCGAATCGTTTCAGACCGTTATGCACGCGCGTTTGGCCAATGGCCAATTCATGAAAAGGAAATAATCAAACCAACGAATGATTATTATCGCTGGTTCAGTCGACAGAAATACGGGACACACATAAAAACTGCTGAAATATTCGGACTGTAAACTTTTCTCTCAGGTCAGTCGGAGTGCTCATGGTACACACACAGTGCGTGCGTATAGTCATCCAGCTTCACGCGCCACTGCGTCCACGCGCATATCTAACCAAATTTAGCCGCGCGGCACCACCAGAAAATAGGAGGAGAGGGAGGTTGGGGTGCCCTCGTCTGTATGGAGATGATTGGCGGGCCGCACTTGCCCGCGGGCCGCCAATTGAATAGCCCATATCTAGAGAGTAGCCTACAACACACTGAAAAATAGTGCTCGACTTGGCGACCCAGACAAAATCTCCCGCGACCCACGTGTGGGTCGGGACCCCGACTTTGGGAATGACTGCTCTAGCAGGACCATCTTGATTATGCAGAAATTATTGATTTTTGTCACAAGTTCATACCATGTATCTGAAGGGGAGTATTTAAAATGACCTACCGCAACACCATTAACAAAGGCAGCATACTGAGGTGGAAGAGATAATCCTGGTCTTGCCCAGACCTTGCTGTTTTCCACTGCTTGCTGCCTCTGATTTATAAATGATTAAAGAAATGTGCATAAGAGACAGACATAAAGGGAGGTTAACCTAACAATGTACATCTTTTGAAACAGCATCCTTACTTGGCTGCTCCGAAGGACTATGTTAAAGACTGGAGTACTGGTTCCAAGCAATCCCACTCCCAGCGTGTCCAGTATCATTCGCTTACTCCTTCTAATCACTTCATCTGTCAGATGAGATGTGTTCAGGCAGGAGACTGCTGCTCCAAAACTCTCAGTAACACCCTGAGCAAAGAAAAGATCAAACCTATTAGCCCATCAACAGCATGAATACTTTTTGATGCATTTGAATTTTAACTATAGCAAAAGAAGTAAAACATGTATTATTATCTAACATGATGAAAAGGCAGTACCTTCCTGATCATTGTGTGAGGAATGAATCCTACTGTGAGTTCAGTGTGGTAACATTTGCCTTATATACCAATGTCCCTAAAAGCAAGGTTCACTAACCACCAACTTTCCATGGTTACTTAACCATAGTGTGAAGTGCATTGTTTCACAATTTGTGACTATCTTGGAATTAAATCAGTTCAAACTTTGTACAAAAACATTATTATAAAAATGTTTCAATCACATATTCTTTGATTTTACAATTATTTCCACAAAATATTTAGTATTTTTTTTAAAACACAAATATAAAACTAACAAAATAATAATAATTATACAAGTATGATAAAACAATAATAAAAATATGTATCAAATTATATATAATACTGTGTGGAGGTTGTAAGAATTTTTTTCTTCACATTAACAGTGATTAGATGTGCCAAAACATTAGAAAAGTACTGTCTTTTTACAGGTTGAAATTAAAATTATTTCATTAAATCAGAGTGCTTTCATGGAATAAAATTGACAAAAGATAATCATGAAATCACGATTAACACCATATTCCGTCTTTTGCATCCACCATAAATGTGTATCTCCAGCATGTGTGAAATCCGGAATTTCTATTGTCTATGTCAGAGACGGTGTTCTGTCAGTCACTGGTTCCTCAAAGTGTCACATGAGTGTGACCCCTGTAAAGTGAAAGAAATATAGCTTATCATATTGGCTACTGTATTTCATATTAAATGATTAGGCTTTCCAGCGGTCAATGTCTTCAACAGGACAGTTTTCAATGAAAAAATTAAAGTTTGGGATTTATTCTTTAAATGTCTAATGAATGTTTAAGGCAGTCTTATTTACTGGCTTTAAATTGTTTTTTAAACTGTTTTTTCTCAGTATTATTGTTCACTGAACGATTCGACTAAAAGCCTTCAATACTTGAGTAAGATGTGGAATATATATATATATATATATATATATATAATATATATATATATATTCTATAAAAAATATTACAAATATATTTATATATTTTTCTAGCAGATTATGTAAGGAAATGCAGACATATATATTGATTCACAAGTTAACAAATTTAAAACAGCAAACAAAGCAAATACGTGCATGCTTTAATTTAAATACAAATTATTTGTTGACTTCCTTTTCTGATAGGATAAAAAAGTGAGCAGTTAAATTAATAACGAAAGATTACTATATTAATTTTGATACATCAATGTGTATCTTTGCTTTATTATTTTCAGCCTCACACTAAATTCTTGTTCACAAGCTAAAGTTTCTTTTCATCCTTGGTGTCTGTAATAACAAAATCAAGACAGGTAAAAAACAGAATAAAAAAAAAAAGTGAACAGTAATTGAACCCTCTATGGTGTATCGTCTTTAGAAATGGTGCAGAGAAAACTGCATTTAACAAACTACAATATTCAGCCAAAGAAAAATACCATGAGCTCGACATTTTTGCCAACAAGGAAGTGAAGGAGACATTTGCACATTGGTCACATGCTGTCAAGGCTCCATTGTGAGTTCATTTTAGATTTGGAAATACATATAAATTCACATTTTAAGTAAATTTCAAGTTAAATAAATAAATTCAAGTTTTGGGTCATTTTTAATGTATATTTTGTAAAAATCAATCACTCAGCGAGCAAAAAAAAAAAAAATCTGTGTTCAATGACAAATACCTTTTAGGGGTCTTTTAGAGGTTTTAGGGTAAGGGTTACATAGTTGCGTGATTGTTCAGTACTTTCAGGCAGTATAACAGCCTTTCTGTCTGTGTTTTAGGTTGATGTTAGTAAGTTTATAGAAGCATTGTTTAGGCCACTTTGTTTGATATAATCACAACAATTTAACGCAAGTATGGGAATTAACCTCAGGTCTTCTTGATTAAAGCCCAACGCTTTATCAACTGAGCCACTGCATCTGTTAAGTTCAAGTGTATTTTGGACGGGGTTTTATTGCAGGTTTGGCTTTATTTGTTGGAAAAATAAATATAGAAATATAATTTGACACAAGAGGGCAGTATAGCCCTATGGTTTTGAGTTTAAACTAAACCGTGACATCTACACGTTTTCCAAAGTGGACCAACGTGATTATTTCACGTCGTGATACGGGTTGGGCACTGAAGTTACAGGAGTTTCTTCCCGTTGCTAAGCAATGGAACTAGGTCGAGTATTTAAAAGGTTATGGTTAACACGGTTAACGTGGTTAAACGTCGATACGTTGTTTTTAGCGTACCTTTTGCTTAAACGAGGAGCTGGGGGGACGCCGGAAAAATAGACATTTTACTCATTAGGCTGCTTCATTAAAAACGTGACATTTAGACGTTTTCTCCGGCGTGGATCCATGCAAATGAATCATTTTTACCTTGAAAATAATATATATATTTTTTTTTTTGCATTTTAAATAATAGAACATTTCTCAGTGATCGTAAATAAAACAAAATTCCATTTTTTCGGTTTAATGAAAACCAATAGGTCGTTATGGCAGAGGCGAATAAACATCTAGACCCTTCCAGAGCTGAGATATCGAAACTCAAAAATTCGACCCGAAAAAAAAAACGACAGTGGTACCCCTTTCGTTTTTTTTTTTTTTGGCGAAAAATTAAATTTCTCCAATCTTCTCAAAACTCTGGATTCTGATAGAGGGCCATGAGACTTAGACCTGAGTGCAAAAATGGAGGCTCTAGCCCCTTCCAGAGCTGAGATATCGAAACTCAAAAATTCGGCCCGAAAAAAAAAAAAGACAGTGGTACCCTTACGTTTTTTTTTTTTTTGGGCGAAAATTAAGTTTCTCCAATCTTCCCAAACTCTGGATTCTGATAGAGGGCCATGAGACTTAGACCTGAGTGCAAAAATGGAGGCTCTAGCCCTTCCAGAGCTGAGATATCGAAACTCAAAAATTCGGCCCGAAAAAAAAAACGACAGTGGTACCCCTTACGTTTTTTTTTTTGGCGAAAAATTAAGTTTCTCCAATCTTCCCAAAACTCTGGATTCTGATAGAGGGCCATGAGACTTAGACCTGAGTGCAAAAATGGAGGCTCTAGCCCCTTCCAGAGCTGAGATATCGAAACTCAAAAATTCGGCCCGAAAAAAAAAACGACAGTGGTACCCCTTACGTTTTTTTTTTTGGGCGAAAAATTAAGTTTCTCCAATCTTCCAAAACTCTGGATTCTGATAGAGGGCCATGAGACTTAGACCTGAGTGCAAAAATGGAGGCTCTAGCCCCTTCCAGAGCTGAGATATCGAAACTCAAAAATTCGGCCGAAAAAAAAAACGACAGTGGTACCCCTTACGTTTTTTTTTTTGGGGCGAAAATTAAGTTTCTCCAATCTTCCCAAAACTCTGGATTCTGATAGAGGGCCATGAGACTTAGACCTGAGTGCAAAAATGGAGGCTCTAGCCCCTTCCAGAGCTGAGATATCGAAACTCAAAAATTCGGCCCGAAAAAAAAACGACAGTGGTACCCCTTACGTTTTTTTTTTTTGGCGAAAAATTAAGTTTCTCCAATCTTCCAAAACTCTGGATTCTGATAGAGGGCATGAGACTTAGACCTGAGTGCAAAAATGGAGGCTCTAGCCCTTCCAGAGCTGAGATATCGAAACTCAAAAATTCGGCCCGAAAAAAAAACGACAGTGGTACCCCTTACGTTTTTTTTTTTTGGCGAAAAATTAAGTTTCTCCAATCTTCCCAAAACTCTGGATTCTGATAGAGGGCCATGAGACTTAGACCTGAGTGCAAAAATGGAGGCTCTAGCCCTTCCAGAGCTGAGATATCGAAACTCAAAAATTCGGCCCGAAAAAAAAACGACAGTGGTACCCCTTACGTTTTTTTTTTTTGGGCGAAAAATTAAGTTTCTCCAATCTTCCCAAACTCTGGATTCTGATAGAGGGCCATGAGACTTAGACCTGAGTGCAAAAATGGAGGCTCTAGCCCCTTCCAGAGCTGAGATATCGAAACTCAAAAATTCGGCCGAAAAAAAAACGACAGTGGTACCCCTTACGTTTTTTTTTGGGCGAAAAATTAAGTTTCTCCAATCTTCCCAAACTCTGGATTCTGATAGAGGGCCATGAGACTTAGACCTGAGTGCAAAAATGGAGGCTCTAGCCCTTCCAGAGCTGAGATATCGAAACTCAAAAATTCGGCCCGAAAAAAAAAAACGACAGTGGTACCCCTTACGTTTTTTTTTTTGGGCGAAAAATTAAGTTTCTCCAATCTTCCCAAAACTCTGGATTCTGATAGAGGGCCATGAGACTTAGACCTGAGTGCAAAAATGGAGGCTCTAGCCCTTCCAGAGCTGAGATATCGAAACTCAAAAATTCGGCCCGAAAAAAAAAACGACAGTGGTACCCCTTACGTTTTTTTTTTTTGGGCGAAAAATTAAGTTTCTCCAATCTTCCAAAACTCTGGATTCTGATAGAGGGCCATGAGACTTAGACCTGAGTGCAAAAATGGAGGCTCTAGCCCCTTCCAGAGCTGAGATATCGAAACTCAAAAATTCGGCCCGAAAAAAAAACGACAGTGGTACCCCTTACGTTTTTTTTTTTTTGGGCGAAAAATTAAGTTTCTCCAATCTTCCCAAAACTCTGGATTCTGATAGAGGGCCATGAGACTTAGACCTGAGTGCAAAAATGGAGGCTCTAGCCCTTCCAGAGCTGAGATATCGAAACTCAAAAATTCGGCCCGAAAAAAAAAAACGACAGTGGTACCCCTTACGTTTTTTTTTTTGGGCGAAAAATTAAGTTTCTCCAATCTTCCCAAAACTCTGGATTCTGATAGAGGGCCATGAGACTTAGACCTGAGTGCAAAAATGGAGGCTCTAGCCCTTCCAGAGCTGAGATATCGAAACTCAAAAATTGGGCCCGAAAAAAAAACGACAGTGGTACCCCTTACGTTTTTTTTTTTTGGGCGAAAAATTAAGTTTCTCCAATCTTCCAAAACTCTGGATTCTGATAGAGGGCCATGAGACTTAGACCTGAGTGCAAAAATGGAGGCTCTAGCCCTTCCAGAGCTGAGATATCGAAACTCAAAAATTCGGCCCGAAAAAAAAACGACAGTGGTACCCCTTACGTTTTTTTTTTGGGCGAAAAATTAAGTTTCTCCAATCTTCCCAAAACTCTGGATTCTGATAGAGGGCCATGAGACTTAGACCTGAGTGCAAAAATGGAGGCTCTAGCCCCTTCCAGAGCTGAGATATCGAAACTCAAAAATTCGGCCCGAAAAAAAAAACGACAGTGGTACCCCTTACGTTTTTTTTTTTGGGCGAAAAATTAAGTTTCTCCAATCTTCCCAAAACTCTGAATTCTGATAGAGGGCCATGAGACTTAGACCTGAGTGCAAAAATGGAGGCTCTAGCCCCTTCCAGAGCTGAGATATCGAAACTCAAAAATTGGCCCGAAAAAAAAACGACAGTGGTACCCTTACGTTTTTTTTTTTTGGGCGAAAAATTAAGTTTCTCCAATCTTCCCAAAACTCTGGATTCTGATAGAGGGCCATGAGACTTAGACCTGAGTGCAAAAATGGAGGCTCTAGCCCCTTCCAGAGCTGAGATATCGAAACTCAAAAATTCGGCCCGAAAAAAAAAACGACAGTGGTACCCCTTACGTTTTTTTTTTTTTGGGCGAAAAATTAAGTTTCTCCAATCTTCCAAAACTCTGGATTCTGATAGAGGGCCATGAGACTTAGACCTGAGTGCAAAAATGGAGGCTCTAGCCCCTTCCAGAGCTGAGATATCGAAACTCAAAAATTCGGCCCGAAAAAAAACGACAGTGGTACCCCTTACGTTTTTTTTTTTTGGGGCAAAAATTAAGTTTCTCCAATCTTCCCAAAACTCTGGATTCTGATAGAGGGCCATGAGACTTAGACCTGAGTGCAAAAATGGAGGCTCTAGCCCCTTCCAGAGCTGAGATATCGAAACTCAAAAATTCGGCCCGAAAAAAAAAAACGACAGTGGTACCCCTTACGTTTTTTTTTTTGGGCGAAAATTAAGTTTCTCCAATCTTCCAAAACTCTGGATTCTGATAGAGGGCCATGAGACTTAGACCTGAGTGCAAAAATGGAGGCTCTAGCCCTTCCAGAGCTGAGATATCGAAACTCAAAAATTCGGCCGAAAAAAAAAAACGACAGTGGTACCCCTTACGTTTTTTTTTTGGGGCGAAAAATTAAGTTTCTCCAATCTTCCCAAAACTCTGGATTCTGATAGAGGGCCATGAGACTTAGACCTGAGTGCAAAAATGGAGGCTCTAGCCCCTTCCAGAGCTGAGATATCGAAACTCAAAAATTCGGCCCGAAAAAAAAAGACAGTGGTACCCCTTACGTTTTTTTTTTTGGGGCGAAAAAATAAGTTTCTCCAATCTTCCAAAAACTCTGGATTCTGATAGAGGGCATGAGACTTAGACCTGAGTGCAAAAATGGAGGCTCTAGCCCCTTCCAGAGCTGAGATATCGAAACTCAAAAATTCGGCCGAAAAAAAAAACGACAGTGGTACCCTTACGTTTTTTTTTTGGGGCGAAAAATTAAGTTTCTCCAATCTTCCCAAACTCTGGATTCTGATAGAGGGCATGAGACTTAGACCTGAGTGCAAAAATGGAGGCTCTAGCCCCTTCCAGAGCTGAGATATCGAAACTCAAAAATTCGGCCCGAAAAAAAAAACGACAGTGGTACCCCTTACGTTTTTTTTTTTGGGCGAAAAATTAAGTTTCTCCAATCTTCCCAAAACTCTGGATTCTGATAGAGGGCCATGAGACTTAGACCTGAGTGCAAAAATGGAGGCTCTAGCCCCTTCCAGAGCTGAGATATCGAAACTCAAAAATTCGGCCCGAAAAAAAAAACGACAGTGGTACCCTTTACGTTTTTTTTTTTGGGCGAAAATTAAGTTTCTCCAATCTTCCAAAACTCTGGATTCTGATAGAGGGCCATGAGACTTAGACCTGAGTGCAAAAATGGAGGCTCTAGCCCTTCCAGCTGAGATATCGAAACTCAAAAATTCGGCCCGAAAAAAAAACGACAGTGGTACCCCTTACGTTTTTTTTTTT
>NW_024121149.1:443039-493465 GCF_016745375.1 Pimephales promelas
ATCAGGCAATTCTGACTATTTATCATGAAATTCTGATTTTATATCTCATAATTCTGACTTTATTATCAGGATAATTATGACTTTATATCTGGCAATTCTGACTTTTAAATCTGGCAATTCTGACTTTGTATCTCACAATTCTGACTTTTATATCTCGCAATTCTGACTTTTAATCTGGCAATTCTGACTTTATATCTCACAATTCTGACTTTATATCTTACAATTCTGACTTCATTATCTGGCCAATTCTGACTTTAAAATCTGGCAATTCTGACTTTATATCTCACAATTTTGACTTTATATCTTACCAATTCTGACTTTATATCTGGCAATTCTGACTTTAATCTGGCAATTCTGACTTTGTAATCTCACAATTCTGACTTTTATCTCGCAATTCTGACTTTAATCTGGCAATTCTGACTTTGTATCTCACAATTCTGACTTTATATCTCACATTCCTGACTTTATATATGTCGCAATTCTGACTTTATATCTCACAATTCTGACTTTATATCTCGCAATTCTGACTTTATATCTCGCATTCTGACTTTAAATCTGGCAATTCTGACTTTAAATCTGGCAATTCTGACTTTGTATCTCACAATTCTGACTTTATATCTCACAATTCTGACTTTATATCTGGCAATTCTGACTTTATATCTGCCAATTCTGACTTTAAATATCTCGCAATTCTGACTTTATATCTAGCAATTCTGACTTTAAATCTGGCAATTTCTGACTTTAAATCTGGCAATTCTGACTTGTATCTCACAATTCTGACTTTATATCTCACAATTCTGACTTTATATCTTACAATTCTGACTTTATATCAAGCAATCTGACTTATAACATCAGGCAATTCTGACTTTGTATCGGGCAATTCTGACTTTAAATCTGGCAATTCTGACTTTATATCTCAAATTCTGACTTCATATCAAGCAATTCTGACTTTACATCAGGCAATTCTGACTTTGTATCAGGCAATTCTGACTTTAAATCTGGCAATTCTGACTTCATATCTCACAATTCTGACTTTATATCTTTACAATTCTGACTTCATATCAGCAATTCTGACTTTAATCTGTCAATTCTGACTTTGCATCGGGCAATTCTGACTTCATATCTCAGCAATTCTGACTTCATATTCAGGCAATTCTGACTTATATCAGGCAATTCTGACTTTATATCAGGCAATTCTGACTTTAAATCTGGCAATTCTGACTTTTATATCAGGCAATTCTGACTTTAAATCGGGCAATTCTGACTTCATATCTGGCAATTCTGACTTTAAAATCTGGCAATTCTGACTTTATATCTCAAATTCTGACTTTATATCTCACAATTCTGACTTTATATTCTCGCAATTCTGACTTTATATCTCGCAATTCTGACTTTATATCTCACAATTCTAACTTTATATCTCACAATTCTGACTTTAAAATCTGGCAATTCTGACTTCATATCAGGCAATTCTGACTTATATCTCACAATTCTGACTTTATATCAGGCAATTCTGACTTTATATCTCACAATTCTGACTTTATATCAGGCAATTCTGACTTTATATCTCACAATTCTGACTTCATATCTGGCAATTCTGACTTTATATCAGGCAATTCTGACTTAATATCTCACAATTCTGACTTTATATCTGGCAATTCTGACTTTATATCTAGCAATTCTGACTTTATATCTCACAATTCTGACTTTATATCTCGCAATTCTGACTTAAATCTGGCAATTCTGACTTTATATCAGGCAATTCTGACTTTAATCTGGCAATTCTGACTTTATATCAGGCAATTCTGACTTTAAATCTGGCAATTCTGACTTCATATCTGGCAATTCTGACTTTAAATCTGGCAATTCTGACTTTGTATCTCACAATTCTGACTTTATATCTCACAATTCTGACTTTATATCTACAATTCTGACTTCATATCAAGGCAATTCTGACTTTATATCAGGCAATTCTGACTTTGTATCGGCAATTCTGACTTTAAATCTGGCAATTCTGACTTCATATCTCGCAATTCTGTTTCTAATCAGGCAATTCTGACTGTTTATCATGAAATTCTGATTTTATATCTCACAATTCTGACTTTAAATCTGGCAATTCTGACTTCGTATCTGGCAATTCTGACTTTATATCTCACATTCTGACTTTATATCTCACAATTCTGACTTTATATCTTACAATTCTGACTTCATATCTGGCAATTCTGACTTTATATCAGGTAATTATGACTTTATATCTGGCAATTCTGACTTTAAATCTGGCAATTCTGACTTTGTATCTCACAATTCTGACTTTATATCTCAAATTCTGACTTTTATATCAGGCAATTCTGACTTAATATCTCACAATTCTGACTTTTATATCAGGCAATTCTGACTTTAAATCTGGCAATTCTGACTTTAATATCAGGCAATTCTGACTTAATCTGGTCAATTCTGACTTTGCATCGGGCAATTCTGACTTTATATCTCACAATTCTGACTTCATATCAGGCAATTCTGACTTTATATCAGGCAATTCTGACTTTATATCAGGCAATTCTGACTTTATATCAGCAATTCTGACTTTAAATCTGGCAATTCTGACTTTATATCAGGCAATTCTGACTTAATATCTCACAATTCTGACTTTATATCAGGCAATTCTGACTTAATATCTCACAATTCTGACTTTATATCAGGCAATTCTGACTTTATATCTCACAATTCTGACTTCATATCTGGCAATTCTGACTTTATATCAGGCAATTCTGACTTAATATCGGGCAATTCTGACTATTTATCATGAAATTCTGACTTTATATCTCATAATTCTGACTTTATATCAGGTAATTATGACTTTATATCTGGCAATTCTGACTTTAAATCTGGCAATTCTGACTTTGTATCTCACAATTCTGACTTTATATCTCGCAATTCTGACTTTAAATCTGGCAATTCTGACTTTATATCTCACAATTCTGACTTTATATCTTACAATTCTGACTTCATATCAGGCAATTCTGACTATTTATCATGAAATTCTGATTTTATATCTCATAATTCTGACTTTATATCAGGTAATTATGACTTTATATCTGGCAATTCTGACTTTAAATCTGGCAATTCTGACTTTGTATCTCACAATTCTGACTTCATATCTGGAAATTCTGACTTTAAATCTCGCAATTCTGACTTTATATCTCACAATTCTGACTTTCTATCTCACAATTCTGACTTCATATCTGGCAATTCTGACTTTAAATCTGGCAATTCTGACTTTATATCTCACAATTCTGACTTTATATCTCGCAATTCTGACTTTATATCTCACAATTCGACTTTATATCTCACAATTCTGACTTTAAATCTGGCAATTCTGACTTTATATCAGGCAATTCTGACTTTAATATCTCACAATTCTGACTTTATATCAGGCAATTCTGACTTAATATCTCACAATTCTGACTTTATATCAGGCAATTCTGACTTTATATCTCACAATTCTGACTTCATATCTGGCAATTCTGACTTTATATCAGGCAATTCTGACTTAATATCTCACAATTCTGACTTTATATCAGGCAATTCTGACTTTATATCTCACAATTCTGACTTCATATCAGGCAATTCTGACTATTTATCATGAAATTCTGATTTTATATCTCATAATTCTGACTTTATATCAGGTAATTATGACTTTATATCTGGCAATTCTGACTTTAAATCTGGCAATTCTGACTTTGTATCTCAATTCTGACTTTATATCTCGCAATTCTGACTTTAAATCTGGCAATTCTGACTTTGTATCTCACAATTCTGACTTTATATCTTACAATTCTGACTTCATATCTGGCAATTCTGACTTTAAATCTGGCAATTCTGACTTTATATCTCACAATTCTGACTTTATATCTTACAATTCTGACTTTATATCTGGATATTCTGACTTTAAATCTGGCAATTCTGACTTTGTATCTCACAATTCTGACTTTATATCTCGCAATTCTGACTTTAAATCTGGCAATTCTGACTTTAAATCTGGCAATTCTGACTTTATATCTCACAATTCTGACTTTATATCTCGCAATTCTGACTTTATATCTCGCAATTCTGACTTTATATCTCACAATTCTGACTTTATATCTCGCAATTCTGACTTTAAATCTGGCAATTCTGACTTTAAATCTGGCAATTCTGACTTTGTATCTCACAATTCTGACTTTATATCTCACAATTCTGACTTTATATCTTACAATTCTGACTTCATATCAAGCAATTCTGACTTTACATCAGGCAATTCTGACTTTGTATCGGGCAATTCTGACTTTAAATCTGGCAATTCTGACTTCATATCTCGCAATTCTGACTTCATATCAGGCAATTCTGACTGTTTATCATGAAATTCTGATTTTATATCTCACAATTCTGACTTTAAATCTGACAATTCTGACTTCATATCTGGCAATTCTGACTTTATATCTCACAATTCTGACTTTATATCTCGCAATTCTGACTTTATATCTTACAATTCTGACTTCATATCTGGCAATTCTGACTTTATATCAGGTAATTATGACTTTATATCTGGCAATTCTGACTTTAAATCTGGCAATTCTGACTTTGTATCTCACAATTCTGACTTTATATCTCACAATTCTGACTTTATATCAGGCAATTCTGACTTAATATCTCACAATTCTGACTTTATATCAGGCAATTCTGACTTTATATCTCGCAATTCTGACTTCATATCTGGCAATTCTGACTTTAAATCTGGCAATTCTGACTTTATATCAGGCAATTCTGACTTTAAATCTGTCAATTCTGACTTTGCATCGGGCAATCCTGACTTCATATCTCGCAATTCTGACGTCATATCAGGCAATTCTGACTTTAAATCTGGCAATTCTGACTTTATATCAGGCAATTCTGACTTTATATCAGGCAATTCTGACTTTAAATCTGGCAATTCTGACTTCATATCAGGCAATTCTGACTTAATATCTCACAATTCTGACTTTATATCAGGCAATTCTGACTTAATATCTCACAATTCTGACTTTATATCAGGCAATTCTGACTTTATATCTCACAATTCTGACTTCATATCTGGCAATTCTGACTTTATATCAGGCAATTCTGACTTAATATCTCACAATTCTGACTTCATATCAGGCAATTCTGACTATTTATCATGAAATTCTGATTTTATATCTCATAATTCTGACTTTATATCAGGTAATTATGACTTTATATCTGGCAATTCTGACTTTAAATCTGGCAATTCTGACTTTGTATCTCACAATTCTTACTTTATATCTCACAATTCTGACTTTAAATCTGGCAATTCTGACTTTATATCTCACAATTCTGACTTTATATCTTACAATTCTGACTTCATATCTGGCAATTCTGACTTTAAATCTGCAATTCTGACTTTATATCTCACAATTCTGACTTTATATCTTACAATTCTGACTTTATATCTGGCAATTCTGACTTTAAATCTGGCAATTCTGACTTTGTATCTCACAATTCTGACTTTATATCTGGCAATTCTGACTTTAAATCTGGCAATTCTGACTTTGTATCTCACAATTCTGACTTTATATCTCACAATTCTGACTTTATATCAGGCAATTCTGACTTTATATCTCACAATTCTGACTTTATATCTCGCAATTCTGACTTTATATCTCGCAATTCTGACTTTAAATCTGGCAATTCTGACTTTAAATCTGGCAATTCTGACTTTGTATCTCACAATTCTGACTTTATATCTCACAATTCTGACTTTATATCTGGCAATTCTGACTTTATATCTCACAATTCTGACTTTATATCTCGCAATTCTGACTTTATATCTAGCAATTCTGACTTTAAATCTGGCAATTCTGACTTTAAATCTGGCAATTCTGACTTTGTATCTCACAATTCTGACTTTATATCTCACAATTCTGACTTTATAGCTTACAATTCTGACTTCATATCAAGCAATTCTGACTTTACATCAGGCAATTCTGACTTTGTATCGGGCAATTCTGACTTTAAATCTGGCAATTCTGACTTCATATCTCACAATTCTGACTTCATATCAAGCAATTCTGACTTTACATCAGGCAATTCTGACTTTGTATCGGGCAATTCTGACTTTAAATCTGGCAATTCTGACTTCATATCTCACAATTCTGACTTTATATCTTACAATTCTGACTTCATATCAAGCAATTCTGACTTTACATCAGGCAATTCTGACTTTGTATCGGGCAATTCTGACTTTACATCAGGCAATTCTGACTTTGTATCTCACAATTCTGACTTTATATCTCACAATTCTGACTTTATATCTCACAATTCTGACTTTATATCTCACAATTCTGACTTTAAATCAGGCAATTCTGACTTTGTATCGGGCAATTCTGACTTTACATCAGGCAATTCTGACTTTGTATCTCACAATTCTGACTTTATATCTCACAATTCTGACTTCATATCTCACAATTCTGACTTCATATCAAGCAATTCTGACTTTACATCAGGCAATTCTGACTTTGTATCGGGCAATTCTGACTTTAAATCTGGCAATTCTGACTTTATATCTCACAATTCTGACTTTATATCTCACAATTCTGACTTTATATCTCACAATTCTGACTTTATATCTCACAATTCTGACTTTAAATCTGTCAATTCTGACTTCATATCTGGCAATTCTGACTTCATATCGGGCAATTCTGACTTTATATCTCACAATTCTGACTTTAAATCTGGCAATTCTGACTTTATATCTCACAATTCTGACTTTAAATCAGGCAATTCTGACTTTATATCAGGTAATTATGACTTTATATCTGGCAATTCTGACTTTATATCTGACAATTCTGACTATTTATCAGGAAATTCTGACATTATATCTTGCAATTCAGATATAAAGTCAGAATTGCCTGATACAAAGTCAGAATTGCCCAAAACAAAGTCAGAATTGCAATTCTGAGAGAAAGTCTAAATTGCGAGACAAAAAGTCGTAATTACCTTTTTTATTCTGTGAAGGAAACAAGCCTCCACACAACTCCACTTTTGATGTCAAGCGAACCGTTACAAGCAACAAAAGTTTCAGACACAAACTGACCTCGTCATTTCCCCGTTCTTCTCTTCTCCGTCTCCTGTCAGGTGTAACTCGTTCTCCTCCTCTTTTCCAGGTGTGGGCTGCTCCTCCTCTTTGGTCTTCTCCTCCTGTTTCTTCTGCTGCAGTTCCTTCTCTCTCTTCGGCGGACGCCCCCTCCTGGTAGGAGGCGTGTGCGTTACAGCGCTCTTGCAGACGCTCTTGCTAACGCCCTTCCTAGTGGGCATCGGGTTCATCTTCTTCGTGGCATTCGGAGGCGGAGACACCGAGAGCGAGAAGGAGACGGCTGCAGGTTTAGATGGCGAAGACAAAGGCTCTTGCTCTCGGGAAAACAGTGGCGTTCCCAGTGACGACGACGAGGGTTGAGCGGGAGAGAGGAAGGAGTCGGCGGGCGTAACGTTAGCGGGGAGTAGCGATAGCTCCATGGCGGCTCGAACCTCGGGCTGCTGATCGTGGTGTTTCTCCAGGTGCCGCGCGAGCGAGCGGAAGTGCCGTCCACAGTACGGACAGTGTCTGCGACTCGTGCCGTGCCCAATGTTTATGTTTATGTTATTGTTTATGTTGGTGGTGGGCGGGGCTAGAGGCTGCTGGAAGGGGGAGGCGGAGGAAGGGGCGGGGCTAGCAAACGAAAGGGGTCGGGGCTGAGTCTTTTTCTTCACACTGGCTGAGGTTTTTCTTTTCTTGCGCCGCCTCATCATTCGGCCCCTCAGCTCCTCTAGCTCTTCATCGTCGTCGTCGTCATCGTCATCTTCCTCTTCCTCCTCTTCTTCTTCATCCTCGCGGTCGGAGTCGCTGGGTTCAGAGTGGGATGCCGGAGAGGAGGAGGGAGACAGAGACCATGAGGGAGTGAGGTAGTCGGAAACATTGAGAGAGAGAGGGAGGGAACTGGGATCCTCCTCCTACAGACAGAGGAAGAAATGGGCTCTAAAAATCTCATTTTTGTTTTAGTGAAGATGTTTCATCAAACGTGTGTATTTGGAACGGAGCAAAATGAGTGTTTCTAGTCCTTCATTTATACAGCGTTTTTTATACGGACAGTTTCACAGCGGCTTTACAGTGATGACAGGAGATTACAGTAACATTGTTTCAGCTTTACAGCAGATCTGGAATAAAGTTATTGTCCATTTGATCGATTCACTTCTAGAGTTGTGTATTTATTGGAGGAATATGTCGACATAAGATGGTTTTTAATACTTTGCTAGATTTTCAATTTATTGTAGCATATTTATCTATTAGCCTATTTTCAGATGCGTTAGAAACTCAAACTCATGTTGAGTGTGTGTGAGTGTGTGATTTACCTTCTTGATGTCTCCCTCTGGGTTGAATCCACACTCAAAGCCGCGTGGAGACACTGAGCTGTGAAAACCCTGAATTAAACACAACACAGAAGTGAAACACACACACACACACACACAGTGAGTCTCAACAGGAGCTGGGACGTTTAAAGTCTCAGGGACTGCGTCCGAAATCTCGTACTATGTGAGTAGGTACTATATTTAAATAAGAACGTACCTTGCGACCGTTAAAAAAGTACGTTCTATATAGTATGAATACGAGTAGTATGAATGAGTCCGGACGTACTACATGCGCCACGGTGTTGTCACGTGACATACGCAGTCACAACTAGGGTTGGGTATCGTTTGAATTTGAAAGATTCTGATTCCGATTCCTTGTTTCGATTCCGGTTCCTAACGATTCTCGATTCCGATTCTTCTAAGAGGCAGGGTCAAAAAAGTTTAGCTAACCTTGCTAACCAACGGCCTTTCGGAAGGAAATACTCCTTCTGTAAAAATACTCCTTCTGTCACAAATTTTGCATTTTGCAGAGATTTCGTTATTTTTAGAAAAGTGAAGCCACACTTTGGATCGTCGACGTAAGCTACTCATGTTCGACTCGCGCGGTTATGCCAACACTTCCGGTAGACGCTTCTTCGTTGGTGTTGTTCAGCGGTTTCTTCTTCCGCTCGGCGGACTGTGAATATCGAAACTAGGAATCGAAATTTTAACTTTTGAACGATTCCGGGAAAAACGAAAAGTTAGTCTCGGTTCCAATCGATACTCGATTCTCGATACTCAACCCTAGTCACAACAGTACGGAAATTTAGAGGCCATTCCAGTTCTTCTTTCCGTTTTCATCTTTGGTTTTATGTCGTCCGAGCCGACAATCGAGTTTCTCAAATAACATTTATTTACCCAATACATTTTACCTCATAAAACACACAACCCCCCTGTGAACAATGACAGATGTTGAGTTTTGGCAAGGAAAAAGCCATTTACTTGCTTGTGATATTACCATCGATAAATAAACATGAATGAATCAATAGAGTTACCTCCGGTTTCCGCCATTTTCAACTATAACAACAACTCCTCTCCCGTGGCATCATGGGATACTAAAGTGTCCATCGCATGCGCACTTCCAGAATCTCGCCGGAAGTAGTAGATCACCCGGGTACTTTTCGCCTACCGTTTTTCCAATGCTATGATTTCGGACTCGCGTACTGTTTTTCGCACACTATATAGCAGGGACGTTTTGGATTTCGGACGCAACCAGTGCTTCATTGGGGATTTTCAAACATAAAGGTTGTGGGAGATAAACGTGACCATTAATAAATTCCCATTTAATTCACCAATAGGAGTGTTACGTGTGATTATGTGTCTGGCGGACTCACCAAGCCGTTGTCCCCCCAGTCGCTCAGGCTGTAGTCCACGGTGATCTCCTCACCTTTGGCAATGTCTCGAATCGCTATGACGACAAGCCGGACCTGATTCCCACAATGCACCTCTCTAATCCTGCAGTTGGCCGGCGGGTGGAAGAGCACAGGACCTCGAACACCACTCGCTCCCTCTTCCCCGAGCTCAGGAACACTACACACACACACACACACACACACATGCGTTAAAGAGCCATATTCTACTGTTTGATCATGAAGAAGCTCCAGTTCTCCTCTACATCAACGTCAGGTTTCCTGAACTCCTGAAACTGTAGTCTCGAGTTTCTCCGGGAACGAACACGTCACAATATTCCTCATTATAATAATTAATGAGCACAATAAAGGGGCGGGGCCTGCTTGAGTTAGTTAGTAGTGTGTTAAACTGGCGGTTATGGAAAGGGGCGGGGCATTTCCCATACACACTCAAAGCGCTCGACCAATCACAACACTCCGCTCCAGCCGACCAATCAGAGCACAGTGAGCTTTTCAGGAGGAGGGGCTTCATGGAGACAGGAAGTGAACAGAGCGTTACTGACAGACTGGGAAGAGAGGAGCCGCAACAATGGAGAATATGAGGAGAATAATCAACATTCAAGCAGGAGAAGCTGTGTAAGAGTCAGTACCAGAGCTGTGACGGGTCGGTGAGGAAGTACGGGCTCCCCGGCGGGGGAAGGCGGTCCTCTGTTCCCTCTGCGTACGGCTCGTCCCCTTACACAACAATCACAACAACGTCAGTCACACACAACACATGAGGAAACTAGCCCTGTAAAGCTTCACATATCAAATTATACTTTTAAAAATGTTTTTTTGTTGAGAATGATATACAGTCAAACCAACATCTATTCAGACTCCTTCAACATTTCTCACATTATCACAGTTTATTAAACCTGAAAATAGCTTTTTAGACCATTTGTATCAGACATATTGTATGTATTTGAACTTTTACTTCTTTTTAATTATTGTTTTTACTTTGCCACTGACTCATTAGTTGGGTTAGTAGTTTTAGCTGTGATATATATCCTATATATTATATATGTATATAACAGTACCTGGGCTGTAACTGTGTTCAGACAGACTCTCCTCTTCATCCTCCGTCACATACGCGACTCGTTCACACACTTTCACCGGCGTCCCCTTCCTCTTCCTGCCACACACACGCCTGCGAAACACACACACACACACACACACACAGTTACTTACTTGCAGTACTCACTATTACAGTGCTGACAATAACAGTTTAATAAACACACACAAAATTAATAATTAATAAATAATCATGTAGATAATAATGTGAAAATTAATTATTACAATAAAAGCTTAATAAACGCTTTACCTGATATATATATATATATATATATATATATACATACACTACCGGTCAAAAGTTTTAGATCGGTAAGATTTTTATGTTTTCTGTTCTCTTTTTATGTTTTATGTTTTCTTCTGCTCACCAAGGCTGCAATTATTTGATAAAAAAACAAACAAACAAACAAAAACAAAAAAACACGGTAATATTGTGAAATATTATTACAATTTAAAATGGCGGTTTTCTATGTGAATATACAGTAAAGTGTAATTTATTCCTGTGACCAAAGCTGAATTTACAGCATCATTACTCCAGTCTTCAGTGTCACATGATCCTACAGAAATTATTATAATATGATGCTCAAGAAACATTTATGATTATTATCCATGTTGAAAACAGTTTTTTATATTTTTATTTCAGGATTCTTTGATGAATAGAAAGTTCAAAAGAACAGAATTGATCTGAAATGGAAAGCTTTTGTAACATTAATCACTACCATTCAAAAGTTTGGGGTCAGTAAGAATTTATTTTTTATTTTGGGGGAAATAAATTAGAAAATACTTTTATTCATCAAGGATGAGTTAAATTGATCAAAAGTTACAGTAAAGGACATTTATAATGTTAGAAAAGATTATATTTTAAATAAATGCTGTTCTTTTCAACTTTCTATTCATCATAGAATTTTTTGGGGAAAAAATGGTACACGACTGTTTTCAACATTGAAAATAATAATTTATGTTTTTTGAGCATAAAATCAGCATATTAGAATGATTTCTGAAGGATCATGTGACACTGAAAACTGATGTGTAATTAGCAACAGTAATGATGTTTAAAATTCAGCTTTCAAATTACATGTTAAACTAGAAAACAGTCATTTTAAATTCTCATAATATTTCACAATATTACTGTTTGTAATTTTTTTTCATCAAATAAAGCAGCCTTGGTGAAATCTTACTGATCCAAAAACTTTTGACCGGTAGTGTACATATGTATTATTATTTACATGATATATATATATATATATACATACATAACACAAACTAATGTGAATTATTATTATCATCGTGACTATTTAGTTAGGTATAAAATTCAAAAATTAAACCAATCAAAATGGATTTAACAAAGCGATAAATGGACAAATCAAAGCACAAAATGAATCACTATCGGTCGTAAAAAAAATATTCGCTCGATGTTTTTGCGTTACGGTTACCATGGCAAACTGCTGTAACGGTCGCCTGCACACGTGCACGCGCTCACAGGTTTCGCGCACCCGCGCGATGTTTTGCTAATCGTTCGCGTTGCGGCCGCGTTACGGTTCCCCGGTAAAGCCGTTCGGAAAACACACTCACTCTAAACACGGTAACACACGCGAGCTCAGAGAACGAGATAGAACGGCCACGGGTGTTCTCTCATCACGGGTGGGCACGAGGACAACAGAACCGGACCTGCTAGCCGTTAGCACGCACGCGAATCCCAGCGTTCCCAACCGAATCAAACGGCCCGAACGGTTCCGTTAGCGGGAGAGACTCACCCGCGCGGTGGCGGAGGCTTGCTGCCGTCCCCGTCGCTGTCGAGGGTCGGGGGATCCCGGTAATCGAACGGCGACCGCACGCTCTCCGCCATTAGCGCTGCTCCGGTGCGCATGCGCAGAAGCCCTCCGCGGGCCAGGCCCTGACATGGGCTCCAGCGTGTACAGTAATATCATAAACCGATCACTGATATAGACCAGGGCATCCACGACAGCTCGAGCCTTAAAATGAACGCATTCAGGGAAAAATAATTGAAATTACAGCTTGGGAATTTCTATGCATTTAGGCCTCCTATTTATAAAAATGATCTATATTATGATTGCTCATTTGCAATGATTCTGTGCATAATCTATATAATATTATACTCTAATCACATTTATAGATCAGTGCATCACTGGCCACAGGAGGTAAAGAGAAAAATCGAGCATTAAAAGATTTTAAAATCATGCTGATGCTTTACAGTCTCTGTGCATCATCTATATACAATAATATGATAAACCAATCAGTGCACTGTAATATGCAAACTCGAAATTATGTTAAAAAAAATTCATAATTCAAAAACTCGAGCCTTAAAATGAACGCATTAAATTAAAAATAATTGAAATGAACGCATGTGAATTTCTAAGGCTTGTGTATTTTTTTTAGACTTTCTTAATGTTTCATATTACAAAATTATCAATATTGCTCATACAATTACAATGTTCTGTTTCTATGCGTTTAATACATACAATAATTCATTCATTCAGACGCTTTTGTTTTATCTCAATCTGATCTTAAAGAGGCAAGAATTCATCAAGGAAATATTATATAACTGTAGTATTGAAGTATAATTCATATATAAATAAGTCAATTTTACTGTATATTATGAGGAATGCTGATTAACTGCGTCTGTGAATATAAAAACGTGTTATTCTGAGGTGGTGCTTATATTTACACATTTTAATTATTACAGTGATGAATTAATATATTTTTAAATGTACAGTGTGAGTTTGCTGTCGTTTTATTATTTCTGTTTTCCTTTTGTTTTGTTGATTAAATTGATATTTATATATTATTTCAAGGAACATGCAGAAGAAATAATTCTTGGTGTTGTTGCCCAGAATCATTGTGATTATCACATAATTATTTTAGCAATAATAAGAGGCGTATTCATCAATTAATATTAATATCCATGTACAAATATTCTTGTTATTCTGGAAAATAATGTGTGTTCTTTATTTGTCAAGCTTTTTATTATTGCAGTTTGTATTATTTATTTCTAATGTTTATTATTTTATTAAACTCGAATAACACACACACACGGGTTTCATCCCATAATTTATTGATTAATATAGACATGTGGTTACAGTAGAAGCGAGAGTTCAACAGTGCATAAACATCTGAATATGATTCACAGCATTCACAACTTCTGCTGGTATTAGTAGCAAACAAATGCGTCACAGTGTTACGTTTACAGTAACATTTAATAAATAAAGAAATTAATATATTAATAATTCAGATTTTTGGTTATAAGTAGTGTTTTTTTTTTTTTTTTTGCAAAAAACGATACTATAGTAATGCCTTTGATTTTCATTTAATTCACAATGAAATATGACGTCCATCATACAGTAATTCACAGTCTAAGTCAAGGCTACATCATCAGTTAGTACAGTATGAGTGTTAGTCGCATCATATTCATATCTCGCTCATGGATATTAGACACTTCATTCCTTCATAATCAGCTTATAAATCTAGCAATCTCATAAACGTTGTGTGTGTGTGAAATGACCCTACACGTAAAGGACTTTCTCCTGAACGTAACAATATTTGGCTCTATTTTATAGATTTATGTGTTTGAATTTTGAGCTCATAAACGTAATGTGGTTCATATCTGTCAGTCACGCATACATGAAACATTTTGGCCGATACGATAATTGTTCATATCTGCAAGCCGATAACCGATTAGCTGATAAACCTAAATCTGAATTTTCATAAAAAGTCTCACCATTAAATCCATGTCCCAAACACACAATTATAATATTCACGATAATTTTATGTAGCCGATATGACCTTTGTAAAAGCTGTATTTTTGTTTTAATATATATAACCCGTCCTAAAATACGAGTAGCTGTGGAATAAACAATATTCAACCAGATCAAATGAGTGAGATTGAAACGAACTGATGATAAATATATAAACCTGCAGCTATTGTGTGTTTAATCCGGCCTGTTTCAATAATGCATGACTGAATCAAATATTCAAACAAATCCAAATCATGGAAGTCAAAGACATAAATCCTATTATTTTCGATCGGAAAATCCTGCCATCATTTACTCACATTCATGTCCATCCAATCCTGCCAGACCTGTCATTAGCAACCGTGAGCTGACCTTTGACTTGTGTATGTGTTGAGAGTAACTGATGGCAGAAGAGAGACGGACCCAGCACTGAGCCCTGCTGACCCTCACATCCTTTCACACACCGAAGTGATCCAGAGGAGATTATCATGGGTTGTTCATCGACACGTCTCAGGTCTCACCTTGGATTTTTCCCCCCTTTTTTAGTTCAGAAGTAAAATTATACTGATTTTTATAAAACAAGACAAACAATTTGTCATTTGTGTAAAAATTAGCACTGGGCAACGATTAATCGCATTTAAAAATACACACACATGCACGCATGTAAGAATTTTTTTTATTTATTTTTAATTATTTTTTTATTTTGTATATATATATATATATATATATATATATATATATATATATATACACACACATTTTTATATATATATATTTTTTTTTCTTAAATATATACAACATGCATATGTGTGTGTTTATATATATAAATTGTATATTTAAGAATTTTTTTTATTTAATTTTAATTATTTTTTTTATTTATTTTTTATTGTGTATATATATATATATATATATATACACACACACACACATTTATATATATATATATTTTTTTTCTTAAATATATACAACATGCATATGTGTGTGTTTATATATATAAACTGTATATTTAAGAATTTTATTTAATTTTAATTATTTTAATTTATTTTTTATTGTGTATATATATATATATATATACATATATATATATACACACACACACACACACACACACACACATTTCTATATATATATATATATATATTTTTTCTCAAATATATACAACATGCATATGTGTGTGTTTATATATATAAACTGTACACACATAATATTATGTGTAAACACACTTTTAATCTGGATGGATTAACCGTTGCCCAGCGCTAGAAAAAATTAAACCCGATTCAAAGCAAATCCTCTGAAAACCAGCAAATGTGTGTTAAAGGGTGTTTAGAGCTGAGCTGACGTCTGAGTGGGTTAGGGTTAGGGGTCCTGATGTCTGAGTGGGTTAGGGTTAGGGGTCCTGATGTCTGAGTGGGTTTGGGTTAGGGGTCCTGATGTCTGAGTGGGTTTGGGTTAGGGGTCCTGATGTTTGAGTGGGCATACGGAGATGAGGCTCGACTCCAGCGAACACACTGGCTCACACTGGGTGGGTTTGGGTCTGAACTGCAGAACTGAACGGCTGAAGAGCTGTGTGTGTGTGTGTGTGTGTGTGTGTATGTCTAGAGGATCTGCTGCTGCTGTTGTGTCTCCGTGTGGAACGCGTGCAGTGTTTGCGAGGCGGACTCGGTCCAGTGGATGAGCTCCAGCAGAACCCGATAGGTCCAGAGTTTAGCAGCAAAACTACCAGAACCTTCAACTTCATCCTGACCCTGAGAACCAGAGACAACACACTTTACAAATCAGGTACAACTGAGCCTGAAACGTGTGTGTGTGTGTTAGAGAGAGAGAGAGAGAGAGCATGTGTGTTAAATAAAGACATCATCAGTCTGTCTCCACACAGCTTCTAGATAAAACACACATTTTAAACCCACTCTGTGGTCAGTTTGGGGCGTTATAGGCACAGAAATAGACCACACACACACACACACACACACACACACACACACACTCAGATCTAGAGTGAAGTGGCGAGCCAATCGTCGGTTCATAGGTCATGTCAAGAACACATTCATTATGTTGTGCTTCATGTCGTCATCTATGAAGAAAAGTGTAGGAGATCCGCTGGAGCTAAAAGCAGAAACACACACACACACACACACACACGCCACGAGAATAGCGCAGCTTTTACAGTAAATATACACGCTCTCGAACTGAAATACCACAGGAAATATGCCTCAGTTTTCCAATCTTGACTATTTTCATATTCGAGTATTTTTCAAGCGTGTCCTTCTACATTATATTCCATTCATTTATAGTTGCATTTATCATAAATATAGCAGTCACTCTGATAATGGAGTTCAAAACCGCTTACGGTCTCACAGCCGAGGAAATACAGCACTGATTATCATCAAATTTGACAGCAATGGATTTTATGAAGTGATTTAGCAGACTTTTTTATTTTACAGACTAAATTAAATAAAGGAAATTATAAATGCATCATGAAATATTGCAATAAATCAATTAAGGTGCAATAAAATTTAAGCATTAATCATGTTTCATGGAATATTTCATAATAATACGTTTCTTTTATATAGCGCCTTTCAGAATACTCAAGGACACTTTACAATAAAATAAAAATAAACATTGACATTAAAACATGACAAACACAATAAAAATAAATCGAAAATTCATACATATTTCTATCACTTATTAGGCTTATATTTTTGGATTTAAGTAATCCATTATTTAGTTAAATATTGGTTTTCATTTTATTTCAAGGGGGTTTTTCATTTTAAGACATACCTAATGTCCTTTATCATTTTACATTAAAAAAAATTAAGAAACTTACAATTTTACTAAGTTTTAAGCTTAAGTCACTTTAAGGTTTAAGTTTAAGTCACTTTAAGGTTTAAGTTTAAGTCACTTTAAAGTTTAAGTTTATGTCACTTTAATGTTTAAGTTTAAGTCACTTTAAGGTTTAAGTTTAAGCCACTTTAAGGTTTAAGTTTAAGTCACTTTAAGGTTTAAGTTTATGTCACTTTAATGTTTAAGTTTATGTCACTTTAATGTTTAAGTTTAAGTCACTTTAAGGTTTAAGTTTAAGTCACTTTAAGGTTTAAGTTTAAGGCACTTTAAGGTTTAAGTTTATGTCACTTTAATGTTTAAGTTTGTCACTTTAAGGTTTAAGTTTAAGTCACTTCAAGGTTTAAGTTTAAGTCACTTTAAGGTTTAAGTTTAAGTCACTTTAAGGTTTAAGTTAAGGCACTTTAAGGTTTATGCTTTTAAGTCACTTTAAGTTTAGATTAAGTCACTTAAGTAAAAAAAGAAAAACAGTTTACAGTGTAAAGTTGTAAATTTAATTTAGTCTGTATTTAAACTGCATTGTGATTAAAAAGATCTTTCCCAGCAAGATTACTGGATCCGGAGGTGACTAGGATAAGAGTATGGAGCGAATTATGTGCCATAATTAAACAAACAAATCCAGCATTTTGCAAACAAACTCGATCTGCTTTGCAAAGGAAAACCTCAAGATGTTTATTATAGATGAAGTTAGACAGAAACTTTTCCCTCAGCTGTAGGCAAAGGCGAGCGTGTCACATCGGTGCTTAACCCGGGAGACTAGCGCTAAATCAATCCCCTATTTTAGCGCCATCTGCTGTTTTAGAAGAGAAGTCACTCATCTGAACATCGAGCCGAGAGATCTCACAATCATAACATTTAACACTAGATTTAGCATTCATTCAAAGGTTACATGCAATTTGTAGAATGGTTTGTATTTATTTGTGAAATATTATCTAGGCTCATTTATTTATATTTGAAGAGTTCAGATGCAAAAGCCTCTAAATGCCATTTGAAATTTTCTTCTAAAATGATCATTTTTATCAAGCTTGTATATTTAAGTTCAGTAATTTCACTTAAATGGCAATGAAGATTACCTATTAATTGTCATTTAAGTGAAATTACTGAACTTAAATATACACGCTTGATAAAAATGGTCATTTTAGAAGAAAATTTCAAATGGCATTTAGAGGCTTTTGCATCTGAACTCTTCATTTGTAAAACACATTATTGGTTATTCAACTGCATTTTCACTTTGTTTTTCCAAATTGCTTTCTGTTTGTTTGCAAGTCGAGTTTTCCTTTGCAAAAGCAGATCGAGTTTGTTTGCAAAATGCTGGATTTGTTTTATTATGGTACATAATTCGCTTCATAAAAGAGCTTTGGAAGGGTTTGATGCATGTCCAAATGCCTATCGCTGCTTTATTCCAACTTCAGCGCACCAGGACAATGGGTCACGTGATCCACAGCACATTTATAACAGGCACATTCCTTTCAAGCATCATGTCAATGCAAACAATGAGAATGTTTCAGCGAGATATCGGCAGCTTTTCTGAGTTTTCTGATTCTGAAGCAGAAACTGAGCATATAGACTGATTCTAGATCATCACCATCAGATGATAACTCCTCCTGGCAGATTAACAGAAGTGGTATTTTGCTCGTGTAACAACTTAAAGGTCAGTTTTGTACATAAGTTCATATGTTTTAACGAATCTTTGATTAGGTAAAAATCAAGTCAAATCTGCTGAGAGGAAATACTGGAACAACAGTTCTACTATTTATCTATTACTTGCAACAGGATCTGCATTTTTATCAGTTTAAATATGAAATTTGCATTATGAGAGACGATAAAAATAATTTTGTGCATCAAAATTTTTTTTTAAAAATCATCAAAATTAACTTGGTTTTTGAAAGTCAAACAGCTGAATATAACGTTTCTGACAAGCCAAACATGTCAGTCTCTGAGTAACATGTCATTTGTTTATGTCAAAACAATAAACTTAAAATAAGACATTTTTATGCATGAACTAGTATGCATTATGATTTCAATCATTTTCTATTCATTAATTTTGTCAGCAGAGGACCTGTTAAATGAATGAAGTTGAGAGGAGTCCCTGTAGACATCCAGTATGACTCTATACTGAAGTGTGTGTGTGTGTTTCTACTTTTAGCTCCACCGGATCTCCTACATCAGGATGTGTGGCAGACCAACACTTTCCTTCAAAGATGCTAATGTATTATATTATATTATATTGTAAACTTGACCGGTTATTTTTATAAAATGTAGTTTGATCATTATCTTCTCAGTTTTTTTGAAAGATTAAGACAATTTATCATTCATTCATCATTTTATTGCATTCATGTCCAGAATATAAATCTGAACACTGGATAAAGCCAGGTTTAATTCTTGTTTGATTCTGTTGACATATTATAGATAAAGGTTTTTATAGAAGGGTTTTTTGATATCTCTTTTTATCACTCCATAAATCAGAAAACACTGTCAACAGACGAAAAAAACACATTTTCTGCATGTTTTTAGGAATAAAATGTTATAAAAATCTTTTGGAATGATATATGAACAAACCCCACAGTAAAAACTTTCAGAATATAGATATGAATAAAACTCTAAATTTTGGTGTCTTTACGTGTCACTGAAGTGGAGAAAAAGTTAATTTATTAATATATATTGTAATTGAAATATACAGACGCACATAGATAAATATCAATAAATAAACCCTTTAATGTTTTATTTCCACTAGTCTGCTATGGAAGTCTGCTTCCTTAAATACTGTGAAAATAAGTGTTCTTGGACTTTTAGAAATAATTGATCTGTAACCTGCATGTGAAAGTCAATAAATATGAATAATATACCATGTGAATGATATGCATTAGACATTACGTCAGGGGTTCCCAAACTGTGGTTCGTTAAGCTTATACTTGAATATATTTTATGATCTAATGTTTGCATCATCCTTATTTTCCGGTTTATTACAGTGAAGCTGCTTTGATACAATCTGTATTGTATAAAGTGCTGTAGAAATAATGAAGACTTAATTAAATCATAAGAATGCACTTCCTAAAATAAGATATTGCATTTATGCAAAACCAGCATTTATGTATGTAATAATTTCTGTATTTACTGTGTGAATAAGAAATAAAAAGTAATTTTAATCTGATTATGAGCATTTAAAAATGTACTCGTAATTATTATTGGCAACTATGAACATCCATAATTCATATCTGCACATCTATAATTGTGAAACAGAAGACCTGCGGTCAGTGCATCTCATCGGACCGAACCGGAGGCGGACGGCCTTCTGGGAAGGGGAACGTCAATTCCTTCCAATTATGAGAATGTCAATTTACGTTTTTTTTTTTTTTTTACTGTAAATTACACAAGTACTTTTCTTTTCACAAATGCACGCCTAGATCTACACCGTATATAGTATGGAAACTTTTTCTCAACCAATAAACAGTTCTTCAAAAGATCACTGTACCTCATGGCAGTGAATCTGAGGAGATGGCGGGCACGCTCCTTCCCCGTCCGTCAGCAGGGCCCCGGTGCTGTGGACCAGATGCCCGAGCCGATCCCTCACGGCCTTCCTCAGGCTCTCGTACTCTCCGGCCAGCTCCTCTCCCATCTCCTCCACCTCGCGCTGGATCAGGCTCTCCAGCAGCTCCATGCAGCGGCGCAGGGCCGAGCGCACGTGGCCCACCTGCTCCCCGGGGGTCAGGGCCTCAGGACAGGGCCCGAGGGACACCAGACGCTCCTCGCCCGGGACCTGCGGCGACGGGAAACTCTCGCGCTCGCTCTGAGGAAGAGGAGGAGGAATTATCAGTGCTCCCAAAAGTCATTGTGTTATTCCCACTAATTGTGTCAGTTACTTTTTTAGAACAGTAATTATTATTATTTCCTTTATTGTAACCAGGAGAATCACACATATTACTAAATCTTCTTCCAGTGAGACCTGCTCAAGACGGCAGTTTCACACAAAAATAACAATACAAAATTTATCAAGAAAAACAAATATCCTTTAAAATATTGTGCAAAAGACGTTTAAAAGTGCATCTAAATTAAGTACATTTTGCAATTCATTCCACGCCAAGGAGCATAAAAAGAAAAAGCACATTTACCAGATTCTGACAATACGCAGCCTGACCGAGTGTGTAACCAGTGTTCTGAAACTGTAGTTCGACAAGCTACTCATAAGTTAAAGTAGTTAAACTACCAGTGTTGTAGTCAAGAACACCTCACTCGAGTCGAGTCCGAGACCAGTGAGGGTTGATTACCTAATTTACTTTTATTTACTTAGAGAAATCTTTTTTATTATTATTTTTTTTACTTAGAGTTTAAAAAATTGAATTTTCTTAGAGTTTAAAAAAATATGATCAGTTTAGGGTAAAAAGGCCACATAGTAGGTGGTGTTAAAAGTAATTTTATTACAATTTGTCATGCGCAGTTGCGCACTAGAAAATCACCAATCACTGGGCGTGTCAATCAATTTAAAGAAATATTTTATTCACATACATTAATAATCATGAAAAATATTTTTAATTGAACTCGAGTGGACTCGGGAATAATTCCGAGTCCTAAAAAAGAAAAAAAAGTTAGAGTACGAGTCAATTCCGAGTCCAAATGCACACGAGTCCATGACAAGACCAAGACCATTAAAATATGGTCTCGAGACCGAGTCCGAGACGAGTCCGAGTCTCGAGTACTACAACACTGTAAACTACAGTCAAGCTACCCTTTTGGAAAAGTAGTTAGCTACAATACAAGTTACTATCAAAAAGTAGCTAGCTACATTGAAACTACTTTTGCTCTTTTGAACAACGTATATTATAAATAACTGAACAAGTGTCTGAGGAATGTTTAAAATTATGCAATACAATTATGATTTCAAAGAGTATTGTTTTATTTCACACAACACTCAAATATCTCAGACTGTTTGTCAAAAGTGCAAAATTGCAACAAATAGCTTACAAAATATATATCCAACGTAAATTGCATGTAGAACATTTTCTCAAAGATACCGTTTGAACTTGGACAAATCATAATATGGATAATGAAAATAAATCATCATGGATAATCATAATATGGGTGTGTCAACCCACTTCTGTACGCCAGTGAACCGTTAGCCGCAAGATGCGTGATTAAACAACAGGTGGCGGTAATGGCAAAAAATTAGTTTGTAATCTAACAAGAAGAAGAATATCCTTGTATCGCGCTGATTCGCGCAGGCTCGAGAATCGCGATGTAACTTTTGCTCGCGCTACATCGCTACTTGCTGCAAAAAGTAGTTAGCTACTGGAAAAGCTACACCGTTTATAAAGCAACTGAGCTACTGCCAAGCTACTGAAAAATGTAGCTAACTACTCCCCAACACTGTGTGTAACTATTAGAAAAGTAATACGTTACAATATTGCCTTACGCCCTTAAAAAGTAACTAATTTCGTGACTGCGTTTCCGTTTAAAAATGGAGAATTACAAAGAATACGATCTCCGTCCACTCCAGCGTTTTATCACATTAAAACGACTGAAAATGCGGATCACGTGACCATTCCCCAACACTGGGCGTGCGCGTGCCAGTGTAAACGAATCAGGGAAGGACACGTGACTGATGACACCCAATCATGGAGCCGAGCGCGAGTTTCCACGTCATCGTTTCTAAACTCCTCCGTTTAGTCCCGTCTTCACTAAAACGCCCTCCGGAGATTCAAAACGCAAAACGGAACCGCAGCGTCTTCGTTTTTCCCGTTTTAGTCTGGACAGGAGGTACAAACGTAGCAAAAGGTCTCCGTTTTTAAACGAAAACGCAGTAGTGTGGGCGGGGCCTCAGTGCTGTGGACAAACTGAGAGAAAGTACAGATACTAATCGTCAAATATCACTCCGATTTTAGACCGATTTTAACTTAAGTAAATATACAGCAGTACTCGTTTTTAAAAGTACTTTTTTAACGTAAAACATTTGTAAAACATATTTTCTACTCTATGTGTTCTTTTTCCCCATCAGCATGTCCCTTTCGGGCCTCCGTAGGCTGTAGTATTTTGTAGTAGTTGCATTATTTCCCTGTAATCTCTGTAAAGCGGCTCTGGAACGGGGTTGTAAAAGGCGCTGTATAAATAAAGCTTGTGAAGAGTTATTACAGGAGCGTTAGTCACCGGCTCTGCCCGCCCGATGGTTACCGTTAATGCACCGGATCTGTTTTTATTCCCACGTGCGTCGCAGCACCTGTAATTACTACACATCCTCTGAGTCACACACCCGTGCGTTTCGTATCAGCGTTACACCACCTCTGCACACACACTGAAAACGGGACAATTGATAGATACTCTCAATTGATAGATAAAGCACAATAAAAACACCAGCGGTTGACCATTTAAAAGAAAAAATATGCACATAAGATGCAGTGTCAAACATACGAACACAAAACACACACAACCAAAATAATGCAACATATAATCCTAATGTGCATAACTGAAATTAATAAAAAGTTATTTCGATGAAAAAGCATTAAATGTGAGCCGGACATCATGTCAATTTAAGGTACAATTTCATTAGAAGTAAATGTTTGTTACTTCTAGAAACTGTGAATTTAACAGTATTTGTTTTTTCTCTGTATAGCAAGGGAATTTAATAAATCATTAGTTAGTCGTCTAATCGTTTAGACCTTCAACGTTTGGTACAGTGACAAAGATCACGTGTCCAATCCAACTCTATTCCAGCACAGATTCATCCGTCGCTCTGACAGACGAACAGGTCATGTCTCACACCCCAGTGTCCCAGTATCTCAGTACCCCAGTATCAGTATCCCAGTATCATAGTATCCCAGTATCTCAGTATCATAATATCTCAGTACCCCAGTATCCATCTGAGAAACAAACACTCAGACTATAAAGACTGTAAAGAGTCATTAGTCATCATGTTTGGCCTTCGCAAGTCCTCACTAGTGTGTGTGTGTGTGTGTGTTTCCCGGTTTCTGGATTAGTTAATCAGTTTAGTAGATGCTGTGTCCGGATTGGTTGAGAGTCACTGCAGTAAATATCATTATGAAGAGGTAGCTACTGACTGTCTGTCCGCATTAATAATTGAACACATGCAGGTCTGTGTCTTAAATCAGCACCCTATCTAGACAGCATTCAGAACAAAACCAGCTTCAACAACCCTAAACTGGTTTCCTGGTCTTCCTCAGAATGGCCATGGGTTTGGGGCAGTATTCAACTGGTTAGGTTAGTTATAGAAAGAGCAAAAACAGAGTGAGTTGCCTATCTCGACGGCATTTCTGTGCACCATATCCATATTAAGGCATTGTTATCATGAGCGGAGAAACACTGAACTGAAGCATCATCGTCATTATTATTATTATTATTATCATCATCAGCGCATTCCTGCAGCGCGAGGCGCGCCGTGATTGACAGCGCGAGTGAGTGTCGTCATGCTCGCGTGAATAACGCGACCGTACTCACGTAGAGCTCGAGCAGACGCGTGCAGTCGCGGTGCAGGAGGCGTGCGAGCCTCGCGGCGCTGTCCGTCGCGGATCTCCCGGTTCCGGGCGCGTCTGAGTCCGCTGAGCCCTCCATCGCGACGCGGCTCCGTTATCGAGCTGATGCCGTCGCGCGTGCCTCGAGCCGTTTAAATATCACGCAATGGGATCGGAGGGATCGCGTGCGTGGTCTGTGGGACACCGGAGGGCGTGATGACGTCACGTCTCGCGCCGGTTCCGAGAAATTAAAAGCGCCAGCTTCACTTAAAATGAGGCATAATTACAAACCGCAAGAAGCGCGTCATAATTCAGAGTGAGCGGTTTACCCCAGTCTATGACACACCTGACACCAGCTGCTCGTGTTATTATTATTACGTTCTAATTTCAGCTTATCTACTAATTATCTATAAATAATCATCTACCAATTTAATATTTCTGTCTATACGTCTGTCTGATTATTACACTTTAAAACTAGCTAGGCTACTTAAAGCCTTTTGTCTCAAATTTCTGACTTTCTTTTTTAAATCTAGCAATTTATTACTATTTGCAATATCATTTTAACTGGCACCACCACAAACAACATTAAATTGTTTAACATGTTTCATTTAATGTTAATTACTTACAATATATTTTTTTTATTTTTTGCAAACAAATAGTCTAATGATGATAGAAAAAACTAAGTGGTGAATGTGATATTAAAAAGTAATTCTAATAATTTTGACAAAACTTCATAATTATTAGGCTATTGTTTACTATAATCACTCAAAACCAAATATTTAAGTTTACGACGCATATAACACACTATTCTGCTCCCTTAACATTGTATACATTTTATAATATTGCAGATTACTTATAAAGCACTAAATGGTTTACCTCCAGTACACTGAAAAAAAAGTGTAGGTAAGGTAAATACTACTGAAAAAAACCCAATGTAATTTACAAGAAAAAGTTAGTTCAGGCAAGAATTAAAAAAAAAAACGAAGTAAATTCCATATCAGTAGTTCAAGTGAGTAGAAATGAAAGCATAAATATGAACTCAGTAAAATAAAGTAAAAATTACTCAACTTTTCTGATACTGGGGTTCCCATCATGCACTGGACCTTGAATAATTAATGAGGCTCATTTTTCACTGGTTTCCAGCTGTATTTACACTGTTTCATTGCTTTTGTTGATTAGTAACTTGCCATTTTGTGACATTTTGAGGACATTTTCTGCTCAAAATGACACAAACACAAAAACGATCCATCAAATGTTACCGTCATTGTGTATTGTCTACCAATTATTGAGGTCTTTGCATTCACATCATGATGAAGTATAAATTACTTAGATAGGCTAAGTAAAACACAAACAATAAATGACTGGTATAATTCAATAAAATTGTTTGAGTGAAATATAATCCAAAGGAACTTACAACTAAATCAATATTAATCAACCTTTTACTGGACATGTTACTTATATTTTTTGTTACTTTCACTTAACTAAATTAAAGTTTACTTAATTCCATATTCCAAGTAAATTTTAACTTAAGATTTCTAATTAAAGCTACTGATAAATATGTTTAGGTTTTTACTTGGCAAATCTTTGTAAATTTACTAGCATTTACTGAGTAGAAAAAGTTGCCTAGCTTTTTTCAAGTAAATCCTACTCCACATTTTGTTCAGTGTACTTGAGCGAGCTCTTAACGCATTATAGTCCTTCACGTCTATTGGATCTCAAAATTCTGGCCAGTTGATAATACCGAGAATATCAAAATCGATCCTTTTCCTATTTAGCACCAAAACTCTGGAACGATCTTCCTAATATTGTCCGGGAAGCAGACACACTCTGGCAGTCCAAATCTAAAAACACATCTCTCTAATCTAGCATACACACTAGAGACTTCCTAAACTGGATCAACCGGATAAACCTAGCTTTTAGGAATCAAGATTGGGTTGGGTTGAAATTAGTTCAAAAGGAGTTTAATCAGTTGTTAAAGGAGGCAAGATTGGATGAAATGAAGTAGCCTAATAATTGATGATCTCAACACTAAATAATGACACGCTTTCTTTTAGAGCTGCTGTAAATCTGAAATGAAATGCATCATTGAATTATTGTTTTCTCTATAAAACTGCTTTGAAGCAATCTGAAAGGTGAATGCATCATAAAGCAAGATCTACATCTCACCCTATTCCTCTAGTCTGAGAGACGAGCGTGAGTGAGATGGGGAACCTGTTGGACATGTTGCTTCAGACGCTGTTGTTTCGTCTTTGACAAGACAAACGTCTTCTAAGTGGCCTTTCTATACTTCTGTCAAGAGGAACAAGAGGCAGGAATTTCCACTCTGACAAAGTGTGTGTTTCTCTCCAGCAGACAGACAGCATTACTACACCCACACACACTTACAGTCGACAAACCAACTCACATTCCAACCAGTAAACACAAGCTGTTTCACACCAGTCATACTTTACATCCAGACCGTGTGTGTGTGTGTGTGTGTGTGTGTGTAACATGCGGAGCAGAAGCAGCTATGCTGAAGAAATATTTCTATTGTATCTTTAGCAAGAAAAGTCTTTCTACATCCAGCAGTTTGATTTGACGTTGTTTCTTTGTAATTATTTTGGGAATTTCTAATGGAAATGTCTTCAAAGTACTCTTTTTCCACTATTATTGACATTCATTTGTCATTTTTACAAAAATCTCCAAGCTCTACAGTAAGTACAGTTTGGACGCGAGTGTTTCATCTTCTGTTAGAGGGCGCCACTGCACCAACCCTGCCGGCTCGGTCTGGTCATGTGACCGTGACGTCACTCTGAAAATGACCCTTCTCAGACTCAGACAAAACAAGCAGGAACGCCCAACTAGTCTGACTATTTCACGACTGTTTATAGATCTTATTAATATTTAGAAGTAACTTTCATGTGTATATTTTCAGATATACGTTTAGTTACATTTTTGTCTTTATTTTTGTTTAAGGTTAATCATTTAGGTTTTTCTAGCTCAAATTTAGTTATGTATTTCCAATTTGTAATTTTAGTGCTCTTACTTATTTCAATTGTGAAGGTAACGTTTCAAATGGAGCTTTTCATCTAATATATATTTTTTCACGTTATTATATATTGCAACGAAAAATAATAATAATAAACTTGGTTAAAATAAATCATTCAAGCTGACTACAATATGCGACTTTTTTTAATCAATATTTTGAATTATTTTTACATTTTCAACACATTTTGTAATTGTACTTATTTTTAGTTTTTATTTATTTTCTTTTAGTTATTTTAGATTTTCAAATTTTCACTCAGTTTAAGTTTCTCATACAATATCCATATTTCATTTTATGGATATTTTTAGGATCTTTTAGGTTGTTCTAGCTCAAATTTAGTTTAGTATTTCCAGTTTGTAATTTTAGTGCTCTTAATTGTCAAGGTAACGTTTCAAATGGAGCTTTTCATCTAATATCCATATTTCACTTTATTATAGCTATATTGCAATGAACAAAAATAATAATAAACTTAAAGTAAATCATTCAAGCTGACTACAACATGCATTATAGTTAATGACTTTATCAATATTTTGAATTATTTTTACATTTTCAACACATTTTGTAATTGTACTTATTTTTTAGTTTTTATTTATTTCCTTTTAGTAATTTTAGTGCTTTTATTTCAGTAAGTTGCAATTGTAAATTTTCAAATTTTCATTCAGTTTAAGTTTCTCATACAATATCCATATTTCATTTTATGGATATTTTTAGGATCTTTTAGATTGTTTTAGCTCAAATTTAGTTTAGTATTTCCAGTTTGTAATTTTAGTGCTCTTAATTGTCAAGGTAATGTTTCAAATGGAGCTTTTCATCTAATATCCATATTTCACTTTATTATAGCTATATTGCCATGAACAAAAATAATAATAAACTTAAAATAAATCAGTCAAGCTGACTACAATATGCTTTATAGTTGTTATCACTATTTTGAATCAATATTTTGAATTATTTTTACATTTTCAAGACATTTTGTAATTTGTGTTATTTTTTATTTGAGTTTCTATTTATTTACTTTTAGTTATTTTAGTGCTCTTATTTTCAATTGTCAAGGTAACTTTTCAAATGGAGCTTTTCATCTAATATCACTGTATTAGTCAAGCTGACTACAATGTGCTTTATAGTTTTTATCACTATTTTGAATCAATATTTTGAATTATTTTTACATTTTCAACACATTTTGTTACCTTTTTTCTGTAATTTTTTATTTAAGTTTTAGTTTTTATTCATTTCCTTTTACTTATTTTAGTGCTCCTATTTCAATTGTCAAGGTAACGTTTCAAATGGAGCTTTTCATCTAATATCTATATATTTCACTGTATTAGTCAAGCTGACTACAATGTGCTTTATAGTTTTTATCACTATTTTGAATCAATATTTTGAATTATTTTTACATTTTCAACATTGTTACCTTTTTGTTTGTAATTTTTTATTTAAGTTTCAGTTTTTATTTATTTCCTTTTAGTTATTTTAGAGCTTTTATTTCAGTAATAATTCAGTTTAAGTTTCTCATATCCATATTTCATTTTATTTCAGCGTTATTAACAGAAATGCAATAAAAGTTTCCCCAATCTGAGGTGACATGCATACCAAACTTTATTTTGACTTCTAATGAACCAGAATTTGTGCGTGCTCTGTTTGTTCCAGGTGTTGTTAAAGGCTCAGATCCAAACATTTACTAATATATCAAATCCAAACAAGGTACATGAATGATAAGCAGAAGGTAATCACACACTTAAAACCAGGTAACATTAACACTACACACACACACCTTACATAACTGAGGGAGAATAAATGCACGGCTGAACAAAGGAACAATAGCCCGAACACAGGAGAATGAACTGATGAAGACACAAACTGAACACTAACAAGCAGCGAGGACACAGGACTGAACCCAAACAAAACACGGTTCTCCTGGAAAACACTTATATGGGGGATTTGTGTGCATACGTCACGAGTGACAGCTGATATTCTGGGACTCAGATCAATCATGCAGAAACTTCACAGATCACTGCTCCTCTGAACCAGCTCACGTATTGATGATCTCACAGCGACATCATGGGAACCAAAAGCATGAAATTACTCATTGAAGTTATGAATACGTTATGTGTGCAAACAAATGATTATGATGTTTAGAAAAAAGTCGCATTTGTGCAGTATAATAGTGTTTCAATGATGCAAAAATACATTCACACAGTTGATCAGTCATACAGCAACATTCCTTTCTCATTCCTTTCTGATGTTTGTTTGTTCTACAGTTCCTCATTGAAGAGACTTTTTTGTCAAGTCATATTTTGTATTTTGTATTTTGTGTTTTGATAAGTTTGAATATCCAAACCCTACGAGTGTGACTTTCCATCGTCCAGTGATGTTTCTGCATTAATTCATCTTTACACACTCTTTCAGAGACCAGTTCTCAGAAGATCCGTGTTTCTCATTACTGTAAAGAACGTCAATAATCTCAGGAGTGTAAAGCATGAGGGTGAAGTGAGCCAAATAAAAGACACATGACCCAGTCAGTGAAGCGTGAGATATATAATCATATATCCATAAATATGGATCCAGTGACAACTAAAGAAACTACGAGGCGGAAGTTATTCTCCAGCCCGGGGCGTAACGCCGTGTTATGTTCAGCTTTCCATAATTGAAAACACATTGGCTGCAATGTCAAGCCTCAAGGATGAACACTTTCTGAGTTTAAGTGCATCTGAAATAACTTCTGTGTGAAATACTTCAGCTATTAAGTACATAAACATGAGACACACCAACATGCTTCTCCTCCTACACACACACACACACACACACACAGTGGGGGAAGCGGTTCATCTAGTTCCATCAAGAACTTTCACAGTGAACTAAAGCCTCTCCATAGTGGAATAAAGCTCCTCACGCCGAGAGAAACACGGATCAGTGTTTCCGAGAACAAAATGCTAAAATGACATTAAAACTGAGCATATATTTCAAACAGTGTATAATGGCAGGTGTCTTAAAAGGTCAAACCCAATCACATGACCTCATGTTTAGCGGTCAAAACTGACGGATCTTGACAATACTCGTCTGTAAAGCTGTGGATTTACAAAAAGACTCAGATTGTGTAAGACTCAAACTCGCTCTGATACTCTGCGTGAGTTGCTGTTTTAATGATGATTATACGAGCAAGAATATAATACGACCCCAGAATATCAACACGATTTTAAACACGACAGTGATTTTACACAAACAAAGGGTTAATATTAAGTGACGTAGATTTTAAGCACAGTTTTGTCAGCTCTAATTTGCAACGAACGAATAGAGGCAGAACTGCAGTGTTTCGGATTCGAATGAGTCGGGAGAGTGAATGATTCAAATACAGATGAATGAATGAACAAATGACTCATTTAGTTTAGAAGCCTATTTAAAAGTATCATTTTACCATCATTTCATATTTCTCTGTTGAAATTTGTATGTAAAACATCATCTCATTGTTTATGCCATTGTTCTTGCAATGATGCCGACGATGAGCATTAAAAACATCACGATGCAGCACGATGTCATTTGGTTGAAATTACTGATTTAGTTTAATTTATTGCTTTATTTATTATATTAATAGTTCAATGTGTTGATAATCAAGACGTTAAAATGTTCTGTTCAATACTTATAGATCTAAAAACCTCTTTTTCACATCAAAGTTTATATTTATGTCCGTCATGAAGCCTTTCTGTCATGTTTGCTAAATCAGAGGAGCTTAAAACCGCATTTATTCGGTCACCCTTTCGACTTTGAGAACAACACTTTCTGAAGCGCAACGACACGCACACAACCTGGGGACAAAGAACTCAAAACAATAAACCAGACAAGATTCTCGCTTATACTTCCACATCTTTTGTTGGCGTAATCTTCGGTATAAAACGCCATTTTAAACACGTTCGCCGCTCTGACGTCAAGCACTCAGCCGGAAGGAAAGTCAAGCTCATAAGAGTTTAAGTGCATCAAAAATAACTTTTGTTTGACACGCCTCAGCTATTAAGTACATAAACATGAGCCACACCAACATGCTTCTCCTCCTACACACACACACACACACACACTATCGGGGAAGTGGTTCATCTAGTTTCACCAGCGAACTGAAGGCTCTTTATTGTGGAATAAAGTTAATTTAAGGGTTTGTTGGAGAACCAGAACTACTGCTTCTATGGCATCACAGTGAAAACCTTTATTTTTAAGAGTGACTTTGAATATTAGACATACATAGATGTGCTTAAAATGCCCCCCTCCGTCATTCCTTCAGGTGACGTGTTTGACGTCACACAAAATGGCATGTATGTTACGGAGTAGTGGAGAACGTTTTGTGGTTTACAACAACGTCATTTCACTTAATGTTTAACTCAACGTGTTAGTGACGTTTCTTTGAAACTATGAATTAAATTTACTTTCAAAACACACTACAGGTCTTACAGGCACAGGTCACCCCAAACTCATCATTCTGGCATCATTTATACACGGCCTTTCCATACACACATTTTTTTTACTGCGGAAAATACACTAGTTTTAAAAAGTGTTTTTGTCGATTCAATAGAAGTCAAAGGTAACTAAAACTGCGAAACACCATATCGTGTGAGAAAGACAGTCAGTCGCAGGCCATGCGGGTTTGGAAGGACTCGTTCAGTTCTGCAGTTAATGTGATGTAAAAGTGTTTCTGGGATTTAAAGAGATTCAGGAGTTATAGTGCTTTACATGGGATTGAAGGACAGAGCTTTAGTGTGCAGTAACTGTTCAACATATGAATTTCACTTAAAAAAAACATTTCATCTAGTTATGGATGTGATTGATCATAGGCTTAAATACATTATTTGTCAATATTTAACAAAAGCAGGCACTGTTTCTCACACTCGTGTGCTTTAACGTTTGTTTGAAATGCTTTAATTCTTCATTTAGTGTCTTTGTGTCTCCTGCAATACGTTTACAAGCACCCGAGGCAAAAAAAGCACTTTCATTTTTTACTTTAACATGTTGTTTCCCAGCAGCCAATGACGTCTATCGGTGTAAACTTACGCAGTTTCATCAGGAAATAGTTTTTAGCTCAATTGAAGACAAAGCATAAACTACAAGAAAAATACAAGGCGTTTTAATACAGAATATCAACAACAACTGAAACATAAAATGAACATGCATATAAAAATAAAAAATTTAACTCATTTTAAATTAAACAAAATACTGGGATAAAAAGTGCGATATAACGGCAGTTACATGATTTTGAGAAGCTTTTTATTGTTTTTATAAGCTTTTCTTTTGTGATCTCATGTTTGAATGAGTTTTAAAGTATATTGTAATAAAAGGTAATAAATGAGGGTTTCTTTAGAGCTATTTTTGTCTTATGCATATAAAACAATATGGGACTGGAATAACTGACGACTCGCTTTCGTCTTTTCGTCTTTTAGTCGAGTAGAGTAAACTGTGGCCTGTGAACCTGCAGACACAAACTGCTCTATTACACACTGTGTGAAAGGGATATAAATCATGATTTTGGACACACTCAGTTGTACGTGCTACACAGAAATCTGACCGGGTGTGTGTAGGTGTGACTGACGAATACTAATACACACCACATGAAGTGTATGTGTTTGTTTGAAACTGGCTTCCATCCATTCCCTCGGGCTTATTAACACTTGTATTAAGTGCACTGATCACACACGGGGAAGTCAACCGCGATGGGAACCAAACACAAACAGAAAGCTTTTTATTGCACATAAAAATAATCATATAAATATGTTATTATGTTATAATGTAATTTCCCTGATCAAGTCCTGCCAGCACATCGCAGCTATCTCTCTGTTCATCGGGTTTTCCAGCGTATCACGATGAGGAAAGCTGTGTTTGCTCTCTGTAGAGCGTGACCGACATCATGTGAATGTTGATTTCCTTGACATCCACACCCTGTTATTATTTACTTGATATAATGCCATGTCTTCTCTGCATTAAAGGAAATTAATTCAAAGTAAGTTATTTTACACGTATGCTTCAGGCATTTGAAGACACAATTATGTGCGGAGTAACAATAAATCTCTTTTTTCATCTGCAAAGGGAACTACTTCAAATTTCACATATATTTTGCGTATGATGCACCGAATAAAATTCAATCAAATGCTACAACGTGAAATATATAAAAAAGTTAATTTGCACTTCCGTGGTGCTTTAAAACAAAGACACTTGTGTTGATATGCAAAGTTTGCATGTTTGGCCTCATTTATATGACGGCTTGCGGAGGGGAAATCCTCATGTTCCTCTCATCTGTCTTCCTCTTACACACTGGGAAGGTTTGAAAACATTCAAAGCTCTAAACGTAACTCATCTTTTGTGTTTTTGAAGAGGGGATATGTGATATAATATAATGTCTTCACCCCAGATCTCCCACTGGCACGGCTGAATCGCCCTCATCTTATATAGTCTTCCTCTGACGTTGGTGAGTAAAGGAGAATTTTAAGAATGTGATTTCCTCTTCCTGATTGCGAACTTCTAAAGCTTAAAAGATGCTTTCATTCAACACTGACGATTCCTATCACTGGATTATTAGTCAGTGTTTACATGCAATGATCATTGGTGTCTTGTTTCATGAGGAAAACTGTGGTGAACTGTTGTCCTCGTAGAGGAGGTCAACATGACAAATGTGTTTAATAACTATAACTCATAATTTTATAAATATTCACCTTATTGACATTGACACAATGATTTTGTTATATTTGAAAAATAAAAATGCATATCAATTTCGTTCATAAAACTTAAACAATTAATGACCTAATTTAAATGTGTTTATTTAAAACAAATAGGGCTCTATGAAATGTGTTCACATTTTAAGAATTGTTGTGTTGTCCATTTAAATTTGTCTCGATTCTATTTTATAATATGGTGGTTTATATATGTGATATTGTGTGAATTTTCTTTTTTTTAAAAAGAAAGAAAAGTGCATTCTAGTCAATAGTGACATATTTCTGTCATAATTTCTAAAAGTCAAAACAAACTTTTAACAGTCACCATGAAATCAACACTGCAAATGTGTTTATTATGAATGATTTACCGGTGTGTTAAATTCACCTTCCTCGTAATCTTGAATCAGAATAATATCCTACATTTGTTGACTAGAAACATTGAATTTGTCATTAAAATGTTATAATGGTTTCATGACAGCCAATGTCAAAACCAACCAGCTGACAGATTAATGTAATGTTAACCCATAACCCATTGATAATCAATCTACTGTCATGTTTATGACAGGTTGTGTTGTCTTGGTAATGTCAAGTTGTCATGGCAAAGACATCTCAATGTCATATTTGCATGAAAAATGTCATAACTGAGCGAATGACACTTAATGACAGTTGTCAAAACATGCACACAACTTCCTTCATACTCATAATATACGTCATGTTATGATTATGAAGGTGTCATGTTAGTCTTATACACTGCCCTTTAAGTAAAGTGTTAACGTAACATCATCTTTCTAGTCTTTCATTTTATTAATCATCAGAACGTTCAATATTGTGATAAATAAATTATAGGGGCCTATTATAGTCACAAGAGATGAATTCACGAAACAGCTGAACACATATTTAAAGTCAGTGTCATTCTTTTAAAAGCAGATATATATTTTTGGAACATTTCCTTGTTATGCCAGCTGTAAATAATCAAATGATGAATCTGATTTGTATAATTCCAGTGAAAGAGTGGCTCGAACATCAGTGTGTGCATGTGAATGAGATTTCCCGAGAGCCGGTTGTGTCTCAGTGCATGTAGAATAATGCAGGCAGAGACATGAACCTGTGGAAATATGTGACAGTGATTGCAATTTAAAATGTGAATAAAAGCCCATGTTGACAGTTGTTTTTCAGATTGGGTGAGCATGCAGATTACCATCGACTGTAACGCTGCATTCCTGCTCTTCTGCGGTGAGTTATGATCAATGCACTTCTGTCAAACTACGAGATGTGATGATGACGCAGAATGACAGCCCTCTTAGAAATATGTTAGGGATTCAGTATCTAAAATATTTCAATTCTTACATTTTATGTACATGACCAGTGAAAGGTTTGAACAACCTTTATATATATATATATATATATATATATATATATATATATATATATATATAGATATATATATATGCTGCTTTATCATCTGTTCCATCCATTACAATAAAAACAGGAACAACAATTTTACAATTATGAATTAAGCAGACGCTTTATCCAAATCAACTTACTATAAAGGAACAAAACGTTCCAGTATTGTAGCCGACGATTTAGTGCCAAAATGAAGAAGTATATCAGTTACACGGCTCTGTGGAGTACTTGATTCTGATTGGTCAATCGCTCCATCCAGCAGTGTTTTATTCCAAGATAACAGCGGCTCATCAGGGTCACTGAAGTCCCGTATCTCTTAAATGTCCGTCTAGTTTGAACTTGCCCCTTTGCGTTTAAAGAACTAATGAAATATTTAAACTCAGATCAATATCTTATGTTTAATTATGTACTTGTAATAAGTGGGATGATGTACATCCAGCCAGTTGTTATCTCAGAGTAAACCACTTCAGGTGTGTGTGTGTGTGTGTGTTCTCAGAATAAACGCCTTCAAACAAAAATAAACTTTTATGCAATGCAAAATGTAATATTCATAAAATAAATAAAAAAATAAAATAAAAAAAGTAAAACGACCAGTCCAATCATGCAGAAAATGGTCCGATTACAGTCCCTAGACGGTCGATCAGTGCATCTCTATTTGAAAATATAATATAAATGGACTCTACACTCTTACATATACATTTATTCATTTAGCTGACGCTTTTATCCAAAGCGACCTACAATTGCTATATATGTCAGAGGTCGCACGCCTCTGAAAAAACTAGGGGTTAAGGGTCTTGCTCAGGGACACATTGGTGTCTCACAGTGGATTCGAACCCGGGTCTCTCACACCAAAGGCATGTGTCTTATGCACTGCACCATCACCATCCTTTAGAGCATTATTGTATTGCATATTACATTATTTAACAAGTTCTTATACATCACATTTTTCTTCAATATCATGCAACCCTTGTGAGAAAATAAATGGTGATGGACAGGTGTGTCCAAAATAATGTTAGATAATAACTTATTTCATCTCTTAACACTTATAGTACCGTCAAGGGCGATCAGATAAGTAAGTGTCAAAATAATAAGTATTTAATATTTTAATTTTCAGGAATCTTGAGTCTTGAGTTTCCCACGACAGTGGGAATGAACAATGAAAAAATGGCCACAACAATTCCTTCAAAATCTACAACAGAACAGACGGCTACAACTACAGTCCCTCTTACACAACACAACACAACTTACATCTACAAATGAAACAAAGTCCATAATTCCTTCAAAATCTACAACAGATCATACAACTACAACTACAGTCCCTCTTACAGCAACAACAACAACACAACTTACATCTACAAATGAAACAAAGTCCATAATTCCTTCAAAATCTACAACAGATCATACAACTACAACTACAGTCCCTCTTACAGCAACAACAACACAACTTACATCTACAAATGAAACAAAGGCCATAATTCCTTCAAAATCTACAACAGATCATACAACTACAACTACAGTCCCTCTTACAGCAACAACAACAACAACACAACTTACATCTACAAATGAAACAAAGTCCATAATTCCTTCAAAATCTACAACAGATCATACAACTACAACTACAGTCCCTCTTACAGCAACAACACAACTTACATCTACAAATGAATCAAAGTCCACAATTCCTTCAAAATCTACAACAGATCATACAACTACAACTACAGTCCCTCTTACAGCAACAACACAACTTACATCTACAAATGAAACAAAGTCCATAATTCCTTCAAAATCTACAACAGATCATACAACTACAACTACAGTCCCTCTTACAGCAACAACAACAACACAACTTACATCTACAAATGAAACAAAGTCCACAATTCCTTCAAAATCTACAACAGATCATACAACTACAACTACAGTCCCTCTTACAGCAGCAACAACACAACTTACATCTACAAATGAAACAAAGTCCATAATTCCTTCAAAATCTACAACAGAACAGACGGCTACAACTACAGTCACTCTTATAACAACAACACAACTTACATCTACAAATGAAACAAAGGCCATAATTCCTTCAAAATCTACAACAGATCATACAACTACAACTACAGTCCCTCTTACAGCAACAACACAACTTACATCTACAAATGAAACAAAGTCCACAATTCCTTCAAAATCTACAACAGATCATACAACTACAACTACAGTCCCTCTTACAGCAACAACACAACTTACATCTACAAATGAAACAAAGTCCACAATTCCTTCAAAATCTACAACAGATCATACAACTACAACTACAGTCCCTCTTACAGCAACAACAACACAACTTACATCTACAAATGAAACAAAGGCCCACAATTCCTTCAAAAATCTACAACAGATCATACAACTACAACTACAGTCCCTCTTACAGCAACAACACAACTTACATCTACAAATGAAACAAAGCCACACAATTCCTTCAAAATCTACAACAGAACAGACGCTACAACTACAGTCCTCTTACAGCAACAACACAACTTACATCTACAAATGAACAAAGTCCACAATTCCTTCAAAATCTACAACAGAACAGACAACTACAACTACAGTCCCTCTTACAGCAACAACAACACAACTTACATCTACAAATGAAACAAAGTCCACAATTCCTTCAAAATCTACAACAGAACATACAACTACAACTACAGTCCCTCTTACAGCAACACAACACAACTTACATCTACAAATGAAACAAAGTCCACAATTCCTTCAAAATCTACAACAGATCATACAACTACAACTACAGTCCCTCTTACAGCAACAACAACACAACTTACATCTACAAATGAAACAAAGTCCACAATTCCTTCAAAATCTACAACAGAACAGACAACTACAACTACAGTCCCTCTTACAGCAACAACACAACTTACATCTACAAATGAAACAAAGTCCATAATTCCTTCAAAATCTACAACAGATCATACAACTACAACTACAGTCCCTCTTACAGCAACAACACAACTTACATCTACAAATAAAACACAGTCCACAATTCCTTCAAAATCTACAACAGATCATAAAGCTACAACTACAGTCACTCTTATAACAACAACACAACTTACATCTACAAATGAAACAAAGTCCATAATTCCTTCAAAATCTACAACAGATCATACAACTACAACTACAGTCCCTCTTACAGCAACAACAACACAACTTACATCTACAAATGAAACAAAGTCCACAATTCCTTCAAAATCTACAACAGATCATACAACTACAACTACAGTCCCTCTTACAACAACAACACAACTTACATCTACAAATGAAACAAAGTCCACAATTCCTTCAAAATCTACAACAGATCATACAACTACAACTACAGTCCCTCTTACAACAACAACAACACAACTTACATCTACAAATGAAACAAAGTCCACAATTCCTTCAAAATCTACAACAGATCATACAACTACAACTACAGTCCCTCTTACAACAACAACAACACACTTACATCTACAAATGAAACAAAGTCCACAATTCCTTCAAAATCTACAACAGATCATACAACTACAACTACAGTCCCTCTTACAGCAACAACAACACAACTTACATCTACAAATGAAACAAAGTCCACAATTCCTTCAAAATCTACAACAGATCATACAACTACAACTACAGTCCCTCTTACAGCAACAACACAACTTACATCTACAAATGAAACAAAGTCCACAATTCCTTCAAAATCTACAACAGATCATACAACTACAGTCCCTCTTATAACAGCAACAACACAACTTACAATTACAAATGAAACAAAGTCCACAATTCCTTCAAAATCTACAACAGATCATACAACTACAACTACAGTCCCTCTTACAGCAACAACAACACAACTTACATCTACAAATGAAACAAATCCATAATTCCTTCAAAATCTACAACAGATCATACAACTACAACTACAGTCCCTCTTAGCACAACAACAACAAACTTACATCTACAAATGAAACAAAGTCCACAATTCCTTCAAAATCTACAACAGATCATACAACTACAACTACAGTCCCTCTTACAGCAACAACACAACTTACATCTACAAATGAAACAAAGTCCACAATTCCTTCAAAATCTACAACAGATCATACAACTACAACTACAGTCCCTCTTACAGCAGCACAACAACACAACTTACATCTACAAATGAAACAAAGTCCATAATTCCTTCAAAATCTACAACAGAACAGACAACTACAACTACAGTCCCTCTTATACAACAACACAACTTACATCTACAAATGAAACAAAGTCCATAATTCCTTCAAAATCTACAACAGATCATACAACTACAACTACAGTCCCTCTTACAGCAACAACACAAACTTACATCTACAAATGAATCAAAGTCCACAATTCCTTCAATCTACAACAGATCATACAACTACAACTACAGTCCCTCTTACAGCAACAACACAACTTTCATCTACAAATGAATCAAAGTCCACAATTCCTTCAAAATCTACAACAGATCATACAACTACAACTACAGTCCCTCTTACAGCAGCAACAACAACACAACTTACATCTACAAATGAAACAAAGTCCATAATTCCTTCAAAATCTACAACAGAACAGACGGCTACAACTACAGTCACTCTTATAACAACAACACAACTTACATCTACAAATGAAACAAAGGCCACAACAATTCCTTCAAAATCTACAACAGAACAGACGGCTACAACTACAGTCCCTCTTACAGCAACAACACAACTTACATCTACAAATGAATCAAAGTCCACAATTCCTTCAAAATCTACAACAGATCATACAACTACAACTACAGTCCCTCTTACAGCAACACAACTTACATCTACAAATGAAACAAAGTCCATAATTCCTTCAAAATCTACAACAGAACAGACGGCTACAACTACAGTCCCTCTTACAGCAACAACACAACTTACATCTACAAATGAAACAAAGGCCACAACAATTCCTTCAAAATCTACAACAGAACAGACGGCTACAACTACAGTCCCTCTTACAGCAACAACAACACAACTTACATCTACAAATGAATCAAAGTCCACAATTCCTTCAAAATCTACAACAGATCATACAACTACAACTACAGTCCCTCTTACAGCAACAACAACACAACTTACATCTACAAATGAAACAAAGTCCATAATTCCTTCAAAATCTACAACAGATCATACAACTACAACTACAGTCCCTCTTACAGCAACAACAACACAACTTACATCTACAAATGAAACAAAGTCCACAATTCCTTCAAAATCTACAACAGATCATACAACTACAGTCCCTCTTACAGCAACAACACAACTTACATCTACAAATGAAACAAAGTCCACAATTCCTTCAAAATCTACAACAGATCATACAACTACAACTACAGTCCCTCTTACAGCAACAACAACACAACTTACATCTACAAATGAAACAAAGTCCACAATTCCTTCAAAATCTACAACAGATCATACAACTACAACTACAGTCCCTCTTACAGCAACAACACAACTTACATCTACAAATGAAACAAAGTCCATAATTCCTTCAAAATCTACAACAGATCATACAACTACAACTACAGTCCCTCTTACAGCAACAACAACACAACTTACATCTACAAATGAAACAAAGTCCACAATTCCTTCAAAATCTACAACAGATCATACAACTACAACTACAGTCCCTCTTACAGCAACAACAACACAACTTACATCTACAAATGAAACAAAGGCCACAACAATTCCTTCAAAATCTACAACAGAACAGACGGCTACAACTACAGTCCCTCTTACAGCAACAACACAACTTACATCTACAAATGAATCAAAGTCCACAATTCCTTCAAAATCTACAACAGATCATACAACTACAACTACAGTCCCTCTTACAGCAACAACAACACAACTTACATCTACAAATGAAACAAAGTCCACAATTCCTTCAAAATCTACAACAGAACATACGGCTACAACTACAGTCCCTCTTAACAACAACACAACTTACATCTACAAATGAAACAAAGTCCACAATTCCTTCAAAATCTACAACAGATCATACAACTACAACTACAGTCCCTCTTACAGCAACAACACAACTTACATCTACAAATGAACAAAGTCCACAATTCCTTCAAAATCTACAACAGATCATACAACTACAACTACAGTCCCTCTTACAGCAACAACAACAACACAACTTACATCTACAAATGAAACAAAGTCCACAATTCCTTCAAAATCTACAACAGATCATAAAGCTACAACTACAGTCACTCTTATAACAACAACACAACTTACATCTACAAATGAAACAAAGTCCATAATTCCTTCAAAATCTACAACAGAACAGACGGCTACAACTACAGTCCCTCTTATAACAACAACAACACAACTAACATCTACAAATGAAACAAAGTCCACAATTCCTTCAAAATCTACAACAGATCATACAACTACAACTACAGTCCCTCTTATAACAACAACAACACAACTTACATCTACAAATGAAACAAAGTCCACAATTCCTTCAAAATCTACAACAGATCATACAACTACAACTACAGTCCCTCTTAACAACAACAACACAACTTACATCTACAAATGAAACAAAGTCCACAATTCCTTCAAAATCTACAACAGATCATACAACTACAACTACAGTCCCTCTTAACAACAACACACAACTTACATCTACAAATGAAACAAAGTCCACAATTCCTTCAAAATCTACAACAGATCATACAACTACAACTACAGTCCCTCTTATAACAACAAACAACACAACTTACATCTACAAATGAAACAAAGTCCACAATTCCTTCAAAATCTACAACAGATCATACAACTACAACTACAGTCCCTCTTACAGCAACAACAACACAACTTACATCTACAAATGAAACAAAGGCCACAACAATTCCTTCAAAATCTACAACAGATCATACAACTACAACTACAGTCCCTCTTATAGCAACAACAACACAACTTACATCTACAAATGAAACAAAGTCCACAATTCCTTCAAAATCTACAACAGATCATACAACTACAACTACAGTCCCTCTTACAGCAACAACAACACAACTTACATCTACAAATGAAACAAAGTCCACAATTCCTTCAAAATCTACAACAGATCATACAACAACTACAGTCCTCTACAGCAGCAACAACAACACAACTTACATCTACAAATGAAACAAGGCCACAATTCCTTCAAAATCTACAACAGATCATACAACTACAACTACAGTCCCTCTTACAGCAACAACAACACAACTTACATCTACAAATGAAACAAAGTCCACAATTCCTTCAAAATCTACAACAGATCATACAACTACAACTACAGTCCCTCTTACAGCAACAACACAACTTTCATCTACAAATGAAACACAGTCCACAATTCCTTCAAAATCTACAACAGATCATACAACTACAACTACAGTCCCTCTTACAGCAACAACACAACTTACATCTACAAATGAAACAAAGTCCATAATTCCTTCAAAATCTACAACAGATCATACAACTACAACTACAGTCCCTCTTACAACAACAACAACACAACTTACATCTACAAATGAAACAAAGTCCACAATTCCTTCAAAATCTACAACAGATCATACAACTACAACTACAGTCCCTCTTACAGCAACAACACAACTTACATCTACAAATGAAACAAAGTCCACAATTCCTTCAAAATCTACAACAGATCATACAACTACAACTACAGTCCCTCTTACAGCAGCAACAACAACACAACTTACATCTACAAATGAAACAAAGTCCATAATTCCTTCAAAATCTACAACAGATCATACAACTACAACTACAGTCCCTCTTAAACAACAACACAACTTACATCTACAAATGAAACAAAGTCCACAATTCCTTCAAAATCTACAACAGATCATACAACTACAACTACAGTCCCTCTTACAGCAACAACAACACAACTTACATCTACAAATGAATCAAAGTCCACAATTCCTTCAAAATCTACAACAGATCATACAACTACAACTACAGTCCCTCTTACAGCAACAACACAACTTACATCTACAAATGAAACAAAGTCCACAATTCCTTCAAAATCTACAACAGATCATACAACTACAGTCCCTCTTACAGCAGCAACAACAACACAACTTACATCTACAAATGAAACAAAGTCCATAATTCCTTCAAAATCTACAACAGATCATACAACTACAACTACAGTCCCTCTTATAACAACAACACAACTTACATCTACAAATGAAACAAAGTCCACAATTCCTTCAAAATCTACAACAGATCATACAACTACAACTACAGTCCCTCTTACAGCAACAACACAACTTACATCTACAAATGAAACAAAGTCCACAATTCCTTCAAAATCTACAACAGATCATACAACTACAACTACAGTCCCTCTTACAGCAGCAACAACAACACAACTTACATCTACAAATGAAACAAAGTCCACAATTCCTTCAAAATCTACAACAGATCATACAACTACAACTACAGTCCCTCTTACAGCAACAACACAACTTACATCTACAAATGAAACAAAGGCCACAACAATTCCTTCAAAATCTACAACAGATCATACAACTACAACTACAGTCCCTCTTACAGCAACAACAACACAACTTACATCTACAAATGAATCAAAGTCCACAATTCCTTCAAAATCTACAACAGATCATACAACTACAACTACAGTCCCTCTTACAGCAACACAACTTACATCTACAAATGAAACAAAGTCCACAAATCCTTCAAAATCTACAACAGATCATACAACTACAACTACAGTCCCTCTTACAGCAACAACAACACAACTTACATCTACAAATGAAACAAAGTCCACAATTCCTTCAAAATCTACAACAGATCATACAACTACAGTCCCTCTTACAGCAACAACACAACTTACATCTACAAATGAAACAAAGTCCACAATTCCTTCAAAATCTACAACAGATCATACAACTACAACTACAGTCCCTCTTACAGCAACACACAACTTACATCTACAAATGAAACAAAGTCCACAATTCCTTCAAAATCTACAACAGATCATACAACTACAACTACAGTCCCTCTTACAGCAACAACACAACTTACATCTACAAATGAAACAAAGTCCACAATTCCTTCAAAATCTACAACACAGATCATACAACTACAGTCCCTCTTACAGCAACACAACACAACTTACATCTACAAATGAAACAAAGTCCACAATTCCTTCAAAATCTACAACAGATCATACAACTACAACTACAGTCCCTCTTACAGCAACAACACAACTTACATCTACAAATGAAACAAAGTCCACAATTCCTTCAAAATCTACAACAGATCATACAACTACAACTACAGTCCCTCTTACAGCAACAACAACACAACTTACATCTACAAATGAAACAAAGTCCACAATTCCTTCAAAATCTACAACAGATCATACAACTACAACTACAGTCCCTCTTTAAGCAACAACACAACTTACATCTACAAATGAAACAAAGTCCACAATTCCTTCAAAATCTACAACAGATCATACTACAACTACAGTCCCTCTTACAGCAACAACACAACTTACATCTACAAATGAACAAAGTCCACAATTCCTTCAAAATCTACAACAGATCATAAACTACAACTACAGTCCCTCTTACAGCAACAACAACAACTTACATCTACAAATGAAACAAAGTCCATAATTCCTTCAAAATCTACAACAGATCATACAACTACAACTACAGTCCCTCTTACAGCAACAACAACACAACTTACATCTACAAATGAAACAAAGTCCACAATTCCTTCAAAATCTACAACAGATCATACAACTACAACTACAGTCCCTCTTAACAACAACAACACAACTTACATCTACAAATGAAACAAAGTCCACAATTCCTTCAAAATCTACAACAGATCATACAACTACAACTACAGTCCCTCTTATAGCAACAACAACACAACTTACATCTACAAATGAAACAAAGTCCACAATTCCTTCAAAATCTACAACAGATCATACAACTACAACTACAGTCCCTCTTACAGCAACAACACAACACAACTTACATCTACAAATGAAACAAAGTCCACAATTCCTTCAAAATCTACAACAGATCATACAACTACAACTACAGTCCCTCTTACAGCAACAACAACACAACTTACATCTACAAATGAAACAAAGTCCACAATTCCTTCAAAATCTACAACAGATCATACAACTACAACTACAGTCCCTCTTATAACAACAACAACACAACTTACATCTACAAATGAAACAAAGTCCACAATTCCTTCAAAATCTACAACAGATCATACAACTACAACTACAGTCCCTCTTATAGCAACAACAACACAACTTACATCTACAAATGAATCAAAGTCCACAATTCCTTCAAAATCTACAACAGATCATACAACTACAACTACAGTCCCTCTTACAACAACAACAACAAACTTACATCTACAAATGAAACAAAGTCCACAATTCCTTCAAAATCTACAACAGATCATACAACTACAACTACAGTCCCTCTTACAGCAACAACAACACAACTTACATCTACAAATGAAACAAAGTCCACAATTCCTTCAAAATCTACAACAGATCATACAACTATACAGTCCCTCTTACAGCAACAACAACACAACTTACATCTACAAATGAAACAAAGTCCACAATTCCTTCAAAATCTACAACAGATCATACAACTACAACTACAGTCCCTCTTACAGCAACAACAACACAACTTACATCTACAAATGAAACAAAGTCCACAATTCCTTCAAAATCTACAACAGATCATTACAACTACAGTCCCTCTTACAGCAACAACAACACAACTTACATCTACAAATGAAACAAAGTCCACAATTCCTTCAAAATCTACAACAGATCATACAACTACAACTACAGTCCCTCTTACAGCAACAACAACAAAACTTACATCTACAAATGAAACAAAGTCCACAATTCCTTCAAAATCTACAACACAGATCATACAACTACAGTCCCTCTTACAGCAACAACAACACAACTTACATCTACAAATGAAACAAAGTCCACAATTCCTTCAAAATCTACAACAGATCATACAACTACAACTACAGTCCCTCTTACAGCAACAACAACACAACTTACATCTACAAATGAAACAAGTCCACAATTCCTTCAAAATCTACAACACAGATCATACAACTACAGTCCCTCTTACAGCAACAACAACACAACTTACATCTACAAATGAAACAAAGTCCATAATTCCTTCAAAATCTACAACAGATCATACAACTACAACTACAGTCCCTCTTACAGCAACAACACAACTTACATCTACAAATGAAACAAAGTCCACAATTCCTTCAAAATCTACAACAGATCATACAACTACAACTACAGTCCCTCTTATAACAACAACACAACTTACATCTACAAATGAAACAAAGTCCATAATTCCTTCAAAATCTACAACAGATCATACAACTACAACTACAGTCCCTCTTATAACAACAACAACACAACTTACATCTACAAATGAAACAAAGTCCACAATTCCTTCAAAATCTACAACAGATCATACAACTACAACTACAGTCCCTCTTATAACAACAACAACACAACTTACATCTACAAATGAAACAAAGTCCACAATTCCTTCAAAATCTACAACAGATCATACAACTACAACTACAGTCCCTCTTACAACAACAACAAACAACTTACATCTACAAATGAAACAAAGTCCACAATTCCTTCAAAATCTACAACAGATCAGAACATACAACTACAGTCCCTCTTACAGCAACAACAACACAACTTACATCTACAAATGAAACAAAGTCCACAATTCCTTCAAAATCTACAACAGATCATACAACTACAACTACAGTCCCTCTTACAGCAACAACAACACAACTTACATCTACAAATGAAACAAAGTCCATAATTCCTTCAAAATCTACAACAGATCATACAACTACAACTACAGTCCCTCTTACAGCAACAACAACAACTTACATCTACAAATGAAACAAAGTCCACAATTCCTTCAAAATCTACAACAGATCATACAACTACAACTACAGTCCCTCTTACAGCAACAACAACACAACTTACATCTACAAATGAAACAAAGTCCACAATTCCTTCAAAATCTACAACAGATCATACAACTACAACTACAGTCCCTCTTACAGCAACAACAACACAACTTACATCTACAAATGAAACAAAGTCCACAATTCCTTCAAAATCTACAACAGATCATACAACTACAACTACAGTCCCTCTTACAGCAACAACAACACAACTTACATCTACAAATGAAACAAAGTCCACAATTCCTTCAAAATCTACAACAGATCATACAACTACAACTACAGTCCCTCTTACAGCAACAAACAACACAACTTACATCTACAAATGAAACAAAGTCCACAATTCCTTCAAAATCTACAACAGATCATACAACTACAACTACAGTCCCTCTTACAGCAACAAAACAACACACTTACATCTACAAATGAAACAAAGTCCACAAATTCCTTCAAATCTACAACAGATCATACAACTACAACTACAGTCCCTCTATAACAACAACACAACTTACATCTACAAATGAAACAAAGTCCACAATTACTTCAAAATCTACAACAGATCATAAATCTACAACTACACTCACTTCTATAACAACAACACAACTTACATCTACAAATGAAACAAAGTCCACAATTCCTTCAAAATCTACAACAGATCATACAACTACAACTACAGTCCCTCTTACAGCAACAACACAACTTACATCTACAAATGAATCAAAGTCCATAATTCCTTCAAAATCTACAACAGATCATACAACTACAACTACAGTCCCTCTTACAGCAACAACAACACAACTTACATCTACAAATGAATCAAAGTCCACAATTCCTTCAAAATCTACAACAGATCATACAACTACAACTACAGTCCCTCTTATAACAACAACACAACTTACATCTACAAATGAAACAAAGTCCACAATTCCTTCAAAATCTACAACAGATCATACAACTACAACTACAGTCCCTCTTACAGCAACAACAACACAACTTACATCTACAAATGAAACAAAGTCCACAATTCCTTCAAAATCTACAACAGATCATACAACTACAACTACAGTCCCTCTTACAGCACAACAACACAACTTACATCTACAAATGAAACAAAGTCCACAATTCCTTCAAAATCTACAACAGATCATACAACTACAACTACAGTCCCTCTTACAGCAACAACAACACAACTTACATCTACAAATGAAACAAAGTCCACAATTCCTTCAAAATCTACAACAGATCATACAACTACAACTACAGTCCCTCTTACAGCAACAAACAACACACAACTTACATCTACAAATGAAACAAAGTCCACAATTCCTTCAAAATCTACAACAGATCATACAACTACAACTACAGTCCCTCTTACAGCAACAACAACACAACTTACATCTACAAATGAAACAAGTCCATAATTCCTTCAAAATCTACAACAGATCATACAACTACAACTACAGTCCCTCTTACAAACAACAACACAACTTAAATCTACAAATGAAACAAAGTCCATAATTCCTTCAAAATCTACAACAGATCATACAACTACAACTACAGTCCCTCTTATAACAACAACACAACTTACATCTACAAATGAAACAAAGTCCACAATTCCTTCAAAATCTACAACAGATCATACAACTACAACTACAGTCCCTCTTACAGCAACAACACAACTTACATCTACAAATGAATCAAAGTCCACAATTCCTTCAAAATCTACAACAGATCATACAACTACAACTACAGTCCCTCTTACAGCAACAACAACACAACTTACATCTACAAATGAAACAAAGTCCATAATTCCTTCAAAATCTACAACAGATCATCACAACTACAACTACAGTCCCTCTTACAACAACAACACACAACTTACATCTACAAATGAAACAAGGCCACAAATTCCTTCAAAATCTACAACAGATCATACAACTACAACTACAGTCCCTCTTACAGCAACAACACAACTTACATCTACAAATGAAATCAAAGTCCACAATTCCTTCAAAATCTACAACAGATCATACAACTACAACTACAGTCCCTCTTACAGCAACAACAACACAACTTACATCTACAAATGAAACAAAGTCCATAATTCCTTCAAATCTACAACAGATCATACAGCTACAACTACAGTCCCTCTTATAACAACAACACAACTTACATCTACAAATGAAACAAAGTCCACAATTCTTCAAA
>NW_024121149.1:493965-551659 GCF_016745375.1 Pimephales promelas
CCATAATTCCTTCAAAATCTACAACAGATCATACAACTACAACTACAGTCCCTCTTACAGCAACAACACAACTTACATCTACAAATGAAACAAAGTCCATAATTCCTTCAAAATCTACAACAGAACAGACGGCTACAACTACAGTCCCTCTTACAGCAACAACAACACAACTTACATCTACAAATGAATCAAAGTCCATAATTCCTTCAAAATCTACAACAGATCATACAACTACAACTACAGTCCCTCTTACAGCAACAACACAACTTACATCTACAAATGAAACAAAGTCCATAATTCCTTCAAAATCTACAACAGATCATACAACTACAACTACAGTCCCTCTTACAGCAACAACACAACTTACATCTACAAATGAATCAAAGTCCACAATTCCTTCAAAATCTACAACAGATCATACAACTACAACTACAGTCCCTCTTACAGCAACAACACAACTTACATCTACAAATGAAACAAAGTCCACAATTCCTTCAAAATCTACAACAGATCATACAACTACAACTACAGTCCCTCTTACAGCAACAACACAACTTACATCTACAAATGAAACAAAGTCCATAATTCCTTCAAAATCTACAACAGATCATACAACTACAACTACAGTCCCTCTTACAGCAACAACACAACTTTCATCTACAAATGAATCAAAGTCCACAATTCCTTCAAAATCTACAACAGATCATACAACTACAACTACAGTCCCTCTTACAGCAGCAACAACAACACAACTTACATCTACAAATGAAACAAAGTCCATAATTCCTTCAAAATCTACAACAGAACAGACGGCTACAACTACAGTCACTCTTATAACAACAACACAACTTACATCTACAAATGAAACAAAGTCCACAATTCCTTCAAAATCTACAACAGAACAGACGGCTACAACTACAGTCCCCTTACAGCAACAACACAACTTACATCTACAAATGAATCAAAGTCCACAATTCCTTCAAAATCTACAACAGATCATACAACTACAACTACAGTCCCTCTTACAGCAACACAACTTACATCTACAAATGAAACAAAGTCCATAATTCCTTCAAAATCTACAACAGATCATACAACTACAACTACAGTCCCTCTTACAGCAACAACACAACTTACATCTACAAATGAAACAAAGTCCACAATTCCTTCAAAATCTACAACAGATCATACAACTACAACTACAGTCCCTCTTACAGCAACACACAACTTACATCTACAAATGAAACAAAGTCCATAATTCCTTCAAAATCTACAACAGATCATACAACTACAACTACAGTCCCTCTTACAGCAACAACAACACAACTTACATCTACAAATGAAACAAAGTCCACAATTCCTTCAAAATCTAAAACAGATCATACAACTACAGTCCCTCTTACAGCAACAACAACACAACTTACATCTACAAATGAAACAAAGTCCACAATTCCTTCAAAATCTACAACAGAACAGACGGCTACAACTACAGTCCCTCTTACAGCAACAACACAACTTACATCTACAAATGAAACAAAGTCCACAATTCCTTCAAAATCTACAACAGAACAGACGGCTACAACTACAGTCCCTCTTACAGCAACAACAACACAACTTACATCTACAAATGAAACAAAGGCCACAATTCCTTCAAAATCTACAACAGAACAGACGGCTACAACTACAGTCCCTCTTACAGCAACAACACAACTTACATCTACAAATGAATCAAAGTCCACAATTCCTTCAAAATCTACAACAGATCATACAACTACAACTACAGTCCCTCTTACAGCAACAACACAACTTACATCTACAAATGAAACAAAGTCCACAATTCCTTCAAAATCTACAACAGATCATACAGCTACAACTACAGTCCCTCTTACAGCAACAACAACACAACTTACATCTACAAATGAAACAAAGTCCACAATTCCTTCAAAATCTACAACAGATCATACAACTACAGTCCCTCTTACAGCAGCAACAACAACACAACTTACATCTACAAATGAAACAAAGGCCATAATTCCTTCAAAATCTACAACAGATCATACAACTACAACTACAGTCCCTCTTACAGCAACAACAACACAACTTACATCTACAAATGAAACAAAGTCCATAATTCCTTCAAAATCTACAACAGAACAGACGGCTACAACTACAGTCCCTCTTACAGCAACAACACAACTTACATCTACAAATGAAACAAAGTCCACAATTCCTTCAAAATCTACAACAGATCATACAACTACAACTACAGTCCCTCTTATAGCAACAACACAACTTACATCTACAAATGAATCAAAGTCCATAATTCCTTCAAAATCTACAACAGATCATACAACTACAACTACAGTCCCTCTTACAGCAACAACAACAACACAACTTACATCTACAAATGAAACAAAGTCCACAATTCCTTCAAAATCTACAACAGATCATACAACTACAACTACAGTCCCTCTTACAGCAACAACACAACTTACATCTACAAATGAAACAAAGTCCACAATTCCTTCAAAATCTACAACAGATATACAACTACAACTACAGTCCCTCTTACAGCAACAACACAACTTACATCTACAAATGAAACAAAGTCCACAATTCCTTCAAAATCTACAACAGATCATACAACTACAACTACAGTCCCTCTTATAGCAACAACACAACTTACATCTACAAATGAAACAAAGTCCACAATTCCTTCAAAATCTACAACAGATCATACAACTACAACTACAGTCCCTCTTACAGCAACAACAACAACACAACTTACATCTACAAATGAAACAAAGTCCACAATTCCTTCAAAATCTACAACAGATCATACAACTACAACTACAGTCCCTCTTACAGCAACAACACAACTTACATCTACAAATGAATCAAAGTCCACAATTCCTTCAAAATCTACAACAGATCATACAACTACAACTACAGTCCCTCTTACAGCAACAACAACACAACTTACATCTACAAATGAAACAAAGTCCACAATTCCTTCAAAATCTACAACAGAACAGACGCCTACAACTACAGTCCCTCTTATAACAACACAACTTACATCTACAAATGAAACAAAGTCCATAATTCCTTCAAAATCTACAACAGAACATACAACTACAACTACAGTCCCTCTTACAGCAACAACACAACTTACATCTACAAATGAATCAAAGTCCACAATTCCTTCAAAATCTACAACAGATCATACAACTACAACTACAGTCCCTCTTACAGCAACAACACAACTTACATCTACAAATGAATCAAAGTCCACAATTCCTTCAAAATCTACAACAGATCATACAACTACAACTACAGTCCCTCTTACAGCAACAACAACACAACTTACATCTACAAATGAAACAAAGTCCACAATTCCTTCAAAATCTACAACAGAACATACAACTACAACTACAGTCCCTCTTACAACAACAACACAACTTACATCTACAAATGAAACACAAGGCCACACAATTCCTTCAAAATCTACAACAGATCATACAACTACAACTACAGTCCCTCTTACAGCAACAACACAACTTACATCTACAAATGAATCAAAGTCCATAATTCCTTCAAAATCTACAACAGATCATACAACTACAACTACAGTCCCTCTTACAGCAACAACAACACAACTTACATCTACAAATGAAACAAAGTCCACAATTCCTTCAAAATCTACAACAGAACAGACAACTACAACTACAGTCCCTCTTACAGCAACAACACAACTTACATCTACAAATGAAACAAAGGCCACAACAATTCCTTCAAAATCTACAACAGAACAGACGGCTACAACTACAGTCCCTCTTACAGCAACAACAACACAACTTACATCTACAAATGAAACAAAGTCCACAATTCCTTCAAAATCTACAACAGATCATACAACTACAACTACAGTCCCTCTTACAGCAACACAACTTACATCTACAAATGAAACAAAGTCCACAATTCCTTCAAAATCTACAACAGACATACAACTACAACTACAGTCCCTCTTACAGCAACAACAACACAACTTACATCTACAAATGAAACAAAGTCCACAATTCCTTCAAAATCTACAACAGATCATTACAACTACAGTCCCTCTTACAGCAACAACACAACTTACATCTACAAATGAAACAAAGGCCACAACAATTCCTTCAAAATCTACAACAGATCATACAACTACAACTACAGTCCCTCTTATAGCAACAACAACACAACTTACATCTACAAATGAATCAAAGTCCACAATTCCTTCAAAATCTACAACAGATCATACAACTACAACTACAGTCCCTCTTACAGCAACAACACAACTTAAATCTACAAATGAAACAAAGTCCATAATTCCTTCAAAATCTACAACAGATCATAACTACAACTACAGTCCCTCTTTACAGCAACAACAACACAACTTACATCTACAAATGAAACAAAGTCCACAATTCCTTCAAAATCTACAACAGATCATACAACTACAACTACAGTCCCTCTTACAGCAACAACAACAACTTACATCTACAAATGAAACAAAGTCCACAATTCCTTCAAAATCTACAACAGATCATACAACTACAACTACAGTCCCTCTTACAGCAACAACACAACTTACATCTACAAATGAATCAAAGTCCACAATTCCTTCAAAATCTACAACAGAACAGACAGCTACAACTACAGTCCCTCTTACAGCAACAACAACACAACTTACATCTACAAATGAAACAAAGTCCACAATTCCTTCAAAATCTACAACAGATCATAAAGCTACAACTACAGTCCCTCTTATAACAACAACACAACTTACATCTACAAATGAAACAAAGGCCACAACAATTCCTTCAAAATCTACAACAGATCATACAGCTACAACTACAGTCCCTCTTACAGCAACAACACAACTTACATCTACAAATGAATCAAAGTCCACAATTCCTTCAAAATCTACAACAGATCATACAACTACAACTACAGTCCCTCTTACAGCAACAACAACAACACAACTTACATCTACAATGAAACAAAGTCCACAATTCCTTCAAAATCTACAACAGATCATAAACTACAACTACAGTCCCTCTTATCAACAACAACACAACTTACATCTACAAATGAAACAAAGTCCACAATTCCTTCAAAATCTACAACAGAACAGACGCTACAACTACAGTCCCTCTTATAACAACAACAACACAACTTACATCTACAAATGAAACAAAGTCCACAATTCCTTCAAAATCTACAACAGATCATACAACTACAACTACAGTCCCTCTTACAGCAACAACAACACAACTTACATCTACAAATGAAACAAAGTCCACAATTCCTTCAAAATCTACAACAGATCATACAACTACAACTACAGTCCCTCTTATAACAACAACAACACAACTTACATCTACAAATGAAACAAAGTCCACAATTCCTTCAAAATCTACAACAGATCATACAACTACAACTACAGTCCCTCTTACAACAACAACAACACAACTTACATCTACAAATGAAACAAAGTCCACAATTCCTTCAAAATCTACAACAGATCATACAACTACAACTACAGTCCCTCTTATAACAACAACAACAACAGAACTTACATCTACAAATGAAACAAAGTCCATAATTCCTTCAAAATCTACAACAGATCATACAACTACAACTACAGTCCCTCTTACAGCAACAACAACACAACTTACATCTACAAATGAAACAAAGTCCACAATTCCTTCAAAATCTACAACAGATCATACAACTACAACTACAGTCCCTCTTACAGCAACAACACAACTTACATCTACAAATGAAACAAAGTCCACAATTCCTTCAAAATCTACAACAGATCATACAACTACAACTACAGTCCCTCTTACAGCAACAACAACACAACTTACATCTACAAATGAAACAAAATCCACAATTCTTTCAAAATCTACAACAGATCATACAACTACAGTCCCTCTTACAGCAGCAACAACAACACAACTTACATCTACAAATGAAACAAAGGCCATAATTCCTTCAAAATCTAAAACAGATCATACAACTACAACTACAGTCCCTCTTACAGCAACAACAACACAACTTACATCTACAAATGAAACAAAGTCCACAATTCCTTCAAAATCTACAACAGATCATACAACTACAACTACAGTCCCTCTTACAGCAACAACAACACAACTTACATCTACAAATGAAACAAAGTCCACAATTCCTTCAAAATCTACAACAGATCATACAACTACAACTACAGTCCCTCTTACAGCAAAACAACACAACTTACATCTACAAATGAAACAAAGTCCACAATTCCTTCAAAATCTACAACAGATCATACAACTACAACTACAGTCCCTCTTACAGCAACAAACAACACAACTTACATCTACAAATGAAACAAAGTCCACAATTCCTTCAAAATCTACAACAGATCATACAACTACAACTACAGTCCCTCTTACAGCAACAACACAACTTTCATCTACAAATGAATCAAAGTCCACAATTCCTTCAAAATCTACAACAGATCATACAACTACAACTACAGTCCCTCTTACAGCAGCAACAACACAACTTACATCTACAAATGAAACAAAGTCCACAATTCCTTCAAAATCTACAACAGATCATACAACTACAACTACAGTCCCTCTTACAGCAACAACACAACTTACATCTACAAATGAAACAAAGGCCATAATTCCTTCAAAATCTACAACAGATCATACAACTACAACTACAGTCCCTCTTACAGCAACAACAACACAACTTACATCTACAAATGAATCAAAGTCCATAATTCCTTCAAAATCTACAACAGATCATACAACTACAACTACAGTCCCTCTTACAGCAACAACACAACTTACATCTACAAATGAAACAAAGTCCACAATTCCTTCAAAATCTACAACAGATCATACAACTACAACTACAGTCCCTCTTACAGCAGCAACAACAACACAACTTACATCTACAAATGAAACAAAGTCCACAATTCCTCAAAATCTACAACAGAACATACAACTACAACTACAGTCCCTCTTATAACAACAACACAACTTACATCTACAAATGAAACAAAGTCACACAATTCCTTCAAAATCTACAACAGAACATACAACTACAACTACAGTCCCTCTTACAGCAACAACACAACTTACATCTACAAATGAATCAAAGTCCACAATTCCTTCAAAATCTACAACAGATCATACAACTACAACTACAGTCCCTCTTACAGCAGCAACAACACACAACTTACATCTACAAATGAAACAAAGTCCATAATTCCTTCAAAATCTACAACAGATCATACAACTACAACTACAGTCCCTCTTACAGCAACAACACAACTTACATCTACAAATGAAACAAAGTCCACAATTCCTTCAAAATCTACAACAGATCATACAACTACAACTACAGTCCCTCTTACAGCAACAACAACACAACTTACATCTACAAATGAAACAAAGTCCCAATTCCTTCAAAATCTACAACAGATCATACAACTACAACTACAGTCCCTCTTACAGCAACACAACTTACATCTACAAATGAAACAAAGTCCATAATTCCTTCAAAATCTACAACAGATCATACAACTACAACCACAGTCCCTCTTATAGCAACAACAACACAACTTACATCTACAAATGAATCAAAGTCCACAATTCCTTCAAAATCTACAACAGATCATACAACTACAACTACAGTCCCTCTTACAGCAACAACAACAACTTACATCTACAAATGAAACAAAGTCCACAATTCCTTCAAAATCTACAACAGATCATACAACTACAACTACAGTCCCTCTTACAGCAACAACACACAACTTACATCTACAAATGAAACAAAGTCCACAATTCCTTCAAAATCTACAACAGATCATACAACTACAACTACAGTCCCTCTTACAGCAACAACACAACTTACATCTACAAATGAAACAAAGTCCACAATTCCTTCAAAATCTACAACAGATCATACAACTACAACTACAGTCCCTCTTACAGCAACAACAACACACTTACATCTACAAATGAAACAAAGTCCACAATTCCTTCAAAATCTACAACAGATCATACAACTACAACTACAGTCACTCTTACAGCAACAACAACAAAACTTACATCTACAAATGAAACAAAGTCCACAATTCCTTCAAAATCTACAACAGATCATACAGCTACAACTACAGTCCCTCTTACAGCAACAACAACACAACTTACATCTACAAATGAAACAAAGTCCACAATTCCTTCAAAATCTACAACAGATCATACAACTACAACTACAGTCCCTCTTACAGCAACAACAACACAACTTACATCTACAAATGAAACAAAGTCCACAATTCCTTCAAAATCTACAACAGATCATAAAGCTACAACTACAGTCCCTCTTACAGCAACAACAACACAACTTACATCTACAAATGAAACAGAGTCCACAATTCCTTCAAAATCTACAACAGATCATACAACTACAACTACAGTCCCTCTTACAGCAACAACACAACTTACATCTACAAATGAAACAAAGTCCACAATTCCTTCAAAATCTACAACAGATCATACAACTACAACTACAGTCCCTCTTACAGCAACAACACAACTTACATCTACAAATGAAACAAAGTCCACAATTCCTTCAAAATCTACAACAGATCATACAACTACAACTACAGTCCCTCTTACAGCAACAACAACACAACTTACATCTACAAATGAAACAAAGTCCACAATTCCTTCAAAATCTACAACAGATCATACAACTACAACTACAGTCCCTCTTACAGCAACAACACACAACTTACATCTACAAATGAAACAAAGTCCACAATTCCTTCAAAATCTACAACAGATCATACAACTACAACTACAGTCCCTCTTACAGCAACAACAACACAACTTACATCTACAAATGAAACAAAGTCCACAATTCCTTCAAAATCTACAACAGATCATACAACTACAACTACAGTCCCTCTTACAGCAACAACACAACTTACATCTACAAATGAAACAAAGTCCACAATTCCTTCAAAATCTACAACAGATCATACAACTACAACTACAGTCCCTCTTACAGCAACAACACAACTTACATCTACAAATGAAACAAAGTCCACAATTCCTTCAAAATCTACAACAGATCATACAACTACAACTACAGTCCCTCTTACAGCAACAACACAACTTACATCTACAAATGAAACAAAGTCCACAATTCCTTCAAAATCTACAACAGATCATACAACTACAACTACAGTCCCTCTTACAGCAACAACAACACAACTTACATCTACAAATGAAACAAAGTCCACAATTCCTTCAAAATCTACAACAGATCATACAACTACAACTACAGTCCCTCTTACAGCAACAACAACACAACTTACATCTACAAATGAAACAAAGTCCACAATTCCTTCAAAATCTACAACAGATCATACAACTACAACTACAGTCCCTCTTATAACAACAACAACACAACTTACATCTACAAATGAAACAAAGTCCACAATTCCTTCAAAATCTACAACAGATCATACAACTACAACTACAGTCCCTCTTACAGCAACAACACAACTTAAATCTACAAATGAAACAGAGTCCACAATTCCTTCAAAATCTACAACAGATCATACAACTACAACTACAGTCCCTCTTACAGCAACAACACAACTTACATCTACAAATGAAACAAAGTCCACAATTCCTTCAAAATCTACAACAGATCATACAACTACAACTACAGTCCCTCTTACAGCAACAACACACAACTTACATCTACAAATGAAACAAAGTCCACAATTCCTTCAAAATCTACAACAGATCATACAACTACAACTACAGTCCCTCTTACAGCAACAACACAACTTACATCTACAAATGAAACAAAGTCCACAATTCCTTCAAAATCTACAACAGATCATACAACTACAACTACAGTCCCTCTTACAGCAACAACAACTTACATCTACAAATGAAACAAAGTCCACAATTCCTTCAAAATCTACAACAGATCATACAACTACAACTACAGTCCCTCTTACAGCAACAACACAACTTACATCTACAAATGAATCAAAGTCCACAATTCCTTCAAAATCTACAACAGATCATACAACTACAACTACAGTCCCTCTTACAGCAACAACAACACAACTTACATCTACAAATGAAACAAAGGCCACAACAATTCCTTCAAAATCTACAACAGATCATACAACTACAACTACAGTCCCTCTTACAGCAACAACACAACTTACATCTACAAATGAAACAAAGTCCACAATTCCTTCAAAATCTACAACAGATCATACAACTACAACTACAGTCCCTCTTACAGCAACAACAACACAACTTACATCTACAAATGAAACAAAGTCCACAATTCCTTCAAAATCTACAACAGATCATACAACTACAACTACAGTCCCTCTTACAGCAACAACAACACAACTTACATCTACAAATGAAACAAAGTCCACAATTCCTTCAAAATCTACAACAGATCATACAACTACAGTCCCTCTTACAGCAACAACAACACAACTTACATCTACAAATGAAACAAAGTCCACAATTCCTTCAAAATCTACAACAGATCATACAACTACAACTACAGTCCCTCTTACAGCAACAACACAACTTACATCTACAAATGAAACACAGTCCACAATTCCTTCAAAATCTACAACAGATCATACAACTACAACTACAGTCCCTCTTACAGCAACAACAACACAACTTACATCTACAAATGAAACAAAGTCCACAATTCCTTCAAAATCTACAACAGATCATACAACTACAACTACAGTCCCTCTTACAGCAACAACACAACTTACATCTACAAATGAAACAAAGTCCACAATTCCTTCAAAATCTACAACAGATCATACAACTACAACTACAGTCCCTCTTACAGCAACAACACAACTTACATCTACAAATGAAACAAAGTCCACAATTCCTTCAAAATCTACAACAGATCATACAACTACAACTACAGTCCCTCTTACAGCAACAACACAACTTACATCTACAAATGAAACACAGTCCACAATTCCTTCAAAATCTACAACAGATCATACAACTACAACTACAGTCCCTCTTACAGCAAAAACAACACAACTTACATCTACAAATGAAACAAAGTCCACAATTCCTTCAAAATCTACAACAGATCATACAACTACAACTACAGTCCCTCTTACAGCAACAACAACACAACTTACATCTACAAATGAAACAAAGTCCACAATTCCTTCAAAATCTACAACAGATCATACAACTACAGTCCCTCTTACAGCAACAACAACACAACTTACATCTACAAATGAAACAAAGTCCACAATTCCTTCAAAATCTACAACAGATCATACAACTACAACTACAGTCCCTCTTACAGCAACAACAACACAACTTACATCTACAAATGAAACAAAGTCCATAATTCCTTCAAAATCTACAACAGATCATACAACTACAGTCCCTCTTACAGCAACAACAACACAACTTACATCTACAAATGAAACAAAGTCCATAATTCCTTCAAAATCTACAACAGATCATACAACTACAGTCCCTCTTACAGCAACAACAACACAACTTACATCTACAAATGAAACACAGTCCATAATTCCTTCAAAATCTACAACAGATCATACAACTACAGTCCCTCTTACAGCAACAACAACACAACTTACATCTACAAATGAAACAAAGTCCACAATTCCTTCAAAATCTACAACAGATCATACAACTACAACTACAGTCCCTCTTACAGCAACAACACAACTTACATCTACAAATGAAACAAAGGCCACAATTCCTTCAAAATCTACAACAGATCATACAACTACAACTACAGTCCCTCTTACAGCAACAACACAACTTACATCTACAAATGAAACAAAGTCCACAATTCCTTCAAAATCTACAACAGATCATACAACTACAACTACAGTCCCTCTTACAGCAACAACACAACTTACATCTACAAATGAAACAAAGTCCACAATTCCTTCAAAATCTACAACAGATCATACAACTACAACTACAGTCCCTCTTACAGCAACAACACAACTTACATCTACAAATGAAACAAAGTCCACAATTCCTTCAAAATCTACAACAGATCATACAACTACAACTACAGTCCCTCTTACAGCAACAACACAACTTACATCTACAAATGAAACAAAGTCCACAATTCCTTCAAAATCTACAACAGATCATACAACTACAACTACAGTCCCTCTTACAGCAACAACACAACTTACATCTACAAATGAAACACAGTCCACAATTCCTTCAAAATCTACAACAGATCATACAACTACAACTACAGTCCCTCTTACAGCAACAACACAACTTACATCTACAAATGAAACAAAGTCCACAATTCCTTCAAAATCTACAACAGATCATACAACTACAACTACAGTCCCTCTTACAGCAACAACAACACAACTTACATCTACAAATGAAACAAAGTCCACAATTCCTTCAAAATCTACAACAGATCATACAACTACAACTACAGTCCCTCTTACAGCAACAACACAACTTACATCTACAAATGAAACAAAGTCCACAATTCCTTCAAAATCTACAACAGATCATACAACTACAACTACAGTCCCTCTTACAGCAACAACAACACAACTTACATCTACAAATGAAACAAAGTCCACAATTCCTTCAAAATCTACAACAGATCATACAACTACAACTACAGTCCCTCTTACAGCAACAACACAACTTACATCTACAAATGAAACACAGTCCACAATTCCTTCAAAATCTACAACAGATCATACAACAACAACTACAGTCCCTCTTACAGCAACAACACAACTTACATCTACAAATGAAACAAAGTCCACAATTCCTTCAAAATCTATAACAGATCATACAACTACAACTACAGTCCCTCTTACAGCAACAACACAACTTACATCTACAAATGAATCAAAGTCCACAATTCCTTCAAAATCTACAACAGATCATACAACTACAACTACAGTCCCTCTTACAGCAACAACACAACTTACATCTACAAATGAAACAAAGTCCATAATTCCTTCAAAATCTACAACAGATCATACAACTACAACTACAGTCCCTCTTACAGCAACAACACAACTTACATCTACAAATGAAACAAAGTCCACAATTCCTTCAAAATCTACAACAGATCATACAGCTACAACTACAGTCCCTCTTACAGCAACAACAACACAACTTACATCTACAAATGAAACAAAGTCCACAATTCCTTCAAAATCTACAACAGATCATACAACTACAACTACAGTCCCTCTTACAGCAACAACAACACAACTTACATCTACAAATGAATCAAAGTCCACAATTCCTTCAAAATCTACAACAGATCATACAACTACAACTACAGTCCCTCTTACAGCAACAACACAACTTACATCTACAAATGAAACAAAGTCCACAATTCCTTCAAAATCTACAACAGATCATAAAGCTACAACTACAGTCCCTCTTACAGCAACAACACAACTTACATCTACAAAAGAAACAAAGTCCACAATTCCTTCAAAATCTACAACAGATCATAAATCTACAACTACAGTCCCTCTTACAGCAACAACACAACTTACATCTACAAATGAAACAAAGTCCATAATTCCTTCAAAAACTACAACAGATCATACAACTACAACTACAGTCCCTCGTACAGCAACAACACAACTGACATCTACAAATGAAACAAAATCCACAATTCCTTCAAAATCTACAAAAGATCATACAACTACAACTACAGTCACTCTTATAACAACAACAACACAACTTACATCTACAAATGAAACAAAGTCCACAATTCCTTCAAAATCTACAACAGATCATACAACTACAACTACAGTCACTCTTATAACAACAACAACACAACTTACATCTACAAATGAAACAAAGTCCACAATTCCTTCAAAATCTACAACAGATCATACAACTACAACTACAGTCACTCTTATAACAACAACACAACTTACATCTACAACAGAACTCAGCATCCGAGAGCCCTCACAAACATCTGCAACTGGCTTCGGCACAACCACTCTACATGGAACAACGTCAGTGCATATGCTGATTACCAACCATCTGCAAACTCAGGTACTGTTACCTACACAGCAAACCACAAGCTGCACTGTACTTTTAAAGCTTGAGTTGTGTAACCAAGCAACAGAATTGTAATATTCAAGTGAAATTAAAAAAAAATATCTCTGCACTTCTTTTTACTGACATCACATTCCACATCACAACCCTCAGCAAGCAATGCCTTTACCTCATTCATCTTCATTCATTCAGCTTTCCCCTACGCATAGAACTGAGGGATCCAATGCTTTGTTCAACTCCATCCATTTCATTTCATCAGCCATGTTTGACACAAACAAGTACAACCAAGTATCCAGCTTTCCATAGAATCAGCAGGCCACAATGTACTGATAAGCATCAGCATCTTGTACCATACTTTGATCAAAGCCAAAATTCGCAACCACAGCTTTTAGAAATAAGTTCACCCTTGTTTACTCACCCATTGGATGAATTTCAGAATCCTTTCCAAAGTGTCGATACGTGTCACTCATGGCTTGATCATTCCAGATGTAGGCCTTGATTGGGCCTACCGCATGCCCGCATGTCCTTCTTGGGAGTTTTCTGACTTAATGTAGTGGCTTTCCTTCTTAAGCCACTTCCGTGAGGGAAAGTATACTTGACGCTACATCTGTTTCAACAAGACTTGAGCTTTATTGTAACAAAAAGGTGAAAACTTGAAGACAAATCAGTGCTCCGAAACAAACAGTGTTGTGTAATGTAGGTCTCCCTTCCCCTCTGCCCTTCTTCTTCTTCTTGGTTTGATATTTTATGCCGGTTGGCAATCCAACTTTCAGTGCATTACCGCCACCAACTGGACTGGAGTGTGAAGCACTTAAAAATGAAAACAATAATCAACTTATAAAAAAAAACTAACCATCTCCTATACTTCAAATTCTCCAGTCTATTCCTATTTCTTTGATATACTTCATTATCGCATTGTATATTTTTACTTGTTCTACGTGCCTTCCCAATAAACTTTCCATACTGAATACTCCCACACCCTATTTCCTTACTATCCTCTTAAGTACTAACCTTTCTTTTCCATATTTTTCACATTTACTTAAAACATGTTCAATTGTTTCTGCCTGACCACAATACAGTACATACATTTTCCCGTATCATGTTTTCCTATCTTTAACAAGGAATGATTTAATCGTGTGTGCCCTATTCTAACACGAGACAAAATTGTATCCTCTTTCCTATTCCTAAAAACACTTCTTCCATGTCCTACTTGCTTCTGAATACTATACAAGTTTCTACCCTTCCCCTCATTATCCCATTGTTCTTGCCATTTATTTTTTATGAATTCTTTTATTTTACTTTTAACTTAATTTTTTCTCAACGTCACTTGCACATTAACCTCATTATGTTTTACTAATTGCTTTGCTAATCTATCTACCACTTCATTTGCCTCCAGCCCCACATGAGCAGAAACCCATACAAACACTATTAAGCTTTCACTACTAATTCTTAGCAAACTAGCAAGTATCTCATATATAATGTCTTGCCTTAATACATTATTTCCACTAACGTTACTTGTGATTGCTGCAAACGAATCAGAACATATAGCTACTACTCCCCTCTGCCCTTGCCACATCACTTCCTGTTTAAGATGGCTACCTTCAGGAAGTCCCCAAAAAGTGGTTCAATTCCTTCATTTACCACAGGGCGGTGCAGACAGTAGTTACAAACAACCATGACGTTACGTAACATTATTAATAGCCTTATGGCTCCTAGAGGTTGTAAAATATAAAAATTTGCATGGCCTGTCCATATAGACATGGTCACACACAAAGACAAAACACCATCAAAAAAACACACATGACACTAAAATAATGGAATATACATGAACTAAACACTTATTATGAGACAAAACAACAGAGCGGAGGCAGCAAACCTGCTGTGGATCCGATTACCCGAAACCCTCTGTAACTCAGAGATTTTTAAAACAAATAATTAATTTGGCAAATAAATAAATGACGTAAATGTATTACCATAATTTTATAATGGAAGTTTTATTGTACAAATCAAAACGAGCGAATTTATAGTAACAAATAACGTTAATGTTCATCAGCGAGTCCACAAATGTCTTGGGTGTGCAGAGCATTCACAGCCTAATAAACCACACACCCCTGATATACATTTTTGTGATGCACCGATATGAACGTTTTGGCCGATACCGATAACCGATAATACTGTACATTCAAAAGCCGATGACCGATATACTGCCCGACAAATCTAAATTCAAATTTTGCTATACTTTGAGATCCTAAGTTGTAAACATTAGTTAATGCACTGTGAAAACATGAACACAAATATTTCACAACCTGAATTCCGGAAAAGTTGCGACGTTTTTTAAATTTGAATAAAATGAAAACTAAAAGACTTTCAAATCAAGACTGTTTTTCACAATAGAACATAGAGAACATAACAAATGTTCAAACTGAGCAATTTTACACTTTTATCCACTAAATGAGCTCATTTCAATTTTGACACCTGCTACAGGTCTCAAAATAGTTGGTTCTATTGTGAATAAAATATTGGCTCATGTGATTTGAAAGTCTCAAAGTTTTCATTTTATTCAAATTTAAAAAACGTCCCAATTTTCCGGAATTCTTGTTGTATTAATATTAACAAAGGCTATAGTTCATGTTAGTTAATGCATCAAATGAGACCTTATTGTAAAGCGTTAACAAAACGTCTATTGACTAACAACTTTTTTTAAATTCAATTAAAATAAAACACCTAAATAATGCAAACAATTCATTGGATAACATTGTGCTGCATATAGATGGATAAATAAAACGGAATCGCCCCCGCACGGAACCATATTGTTGATGACCAGTACTAGTAATTAATAACAATGCATCAATATTTTTGGAAAAAAAAAAAAAAACAAACATTTTTAATATGACAGTAATAGTGAACATCTTTATTATTAGGCTTACCGTTTCAAATGAGGTTCATCATTGTTGTTTGATTGCGTGCGCTGAAGCTGAAGAGAACGAGCACCGGGAACATTTACAGTACATTTATCCAAAATGACTTACAGTGCATTTTAATTACACATTTACATTCTTATTAGTTCTTGCTTTCCCTGGGAATCGAACTTATGACCTTGGCGTTGCAAGTGCCCACACTCTACTATTTGAGCTGTTCAGAACTTTTATATTAGAGATTAATCAGATGTTTATATCCCATAAATGTAATATTACGAGTTATATCCAGCCCGTTCTCATCACAAGGCGTCATATATGACGCTTTTGCCAAAGCGTAGACATCCAACACACATGGCACCCTTTAGCGTCAATATGAGACGCAGATATACATGGGCCAGAAGGCGCCTCCTAGTGGTGTAACCCTAACCCTACCCCAGACCTAAACCTACCCATAACCGAAGTGTGTTATATTGATGCTAAAGGGTGCCGTGCGATTAAACATGCATCACATTTAGTATTCATGCACATAGCTTCATTACAAAAAGTACAGCAATTATTCAATTACTCCTTCAATACATGTCTACATGAATAATATCATAAAATTCCATATGAATATCCCACATTTCTGTCCATTGTAAATGGTGGTGATTTTGTTGACCCCGTGGTAACTTAGTCAAATTGAACCATTTTCATTTTCTTTACAGGGAACAGTTTCAAGACAAGGAGTGACTCCGGATTCCAAGCCAATATCAATGGACACATCCGCAACATTTCCAACCTCTCAGGAAATAAATGACTCAATATCTTCTCCTGAGTCTTTAGCTCACGAACACCGGGACTCAACTTTGGGTTTATCCATTCAACCAGAGCTAAACGATCCCGAATCGGAAGCAACTACAATGACAGACACCTTGTCCTCAAAACCAACAGATCTAACCAGAGAAGGAAACGTTGATAACTCACAACAAGAACCCATGTTTAAAATGATCACCTTTGATTACCCGCTGGTGAATCAAGTCACAATCATGAGCGTCAAGACCAAACATTCGCACAAATCCACTCAAAGGTAAAGTGTGCCATTCGATTGGACAGAAACTCTCTGCGCTCTGCTCAAGAGATGATCATACAAGCAATGAACTACAAGAATATTCCAGTTATGTCAACGTCAGTCAGATCATATGATCGAGTGCTTATAACAACCCAACAAACAAACACTGAAATAAAAATAAGGGAAACAGGAAACACATTTTAAAGAACCGGTTTAAAGTTGAATTTCAGCAAAAAATCTAATATGACACAATCTGTATCATTTGTAGACTTATGTTATTAAGGTTGTAGTGATACAGTTTTATGCTAAAACCTGTCAATCACGCCATTTAAACCAGAAGACATTCCTCTTTTCTACATTTCACCCAGTACAGACTGAATAAAACGGATAACTGGAGTGTGTCTTGCAAGAAAATATTAATTCAGTCTTTCCCATTTTATTTATTGTATTATTTGCAGTTTCCTTGTGATTATCGGTTAAATTAGTAATTACTTTACTTAGTTTATCCTACACCATTTTTTTCATCAGAATGTTATGAATAGTATTGTAAAAAGGGCCACGAAATCGATTCGTGGTGAAGGTTTCAAGCGTGTTCCGTCTTTTCCAAGCAAAGTGTTTTTTAATTAAATGCAACACATTTAATCTATTAACTCGTTTCATCTGACTCCATAAAATGAAAAGGGTTTATCAATGATATCTGTGCATCATTTAATACATTAATGTTCGACTATTAACTCTAATGAAAATAAAGTCAAAGTCTGTTAGAATAGTCAAGTATAACAATTTATTATGTCAGGTAAATGTATTATTACGGTTCCACAAGATAATCAGAGCAAACCATCAATTGTTTTAGGACAAAGGAACTTTACCCAACATATTACATGAGCTGAGCCTTGAAGACACAACATCACGGGCTGATCTGAATACAGAAAGCAGCCCCGAGCTCTTAAGTAGCCAGACCTTAATATGTTAATCACCAGGTTTCAATGGAAAGTTACCATGTTTATCGGGGGCAGACTATTTGCTTGGTTGTAATTTGCATTCAGACAACAAGGCTTTGTGTGACAGTGATTCCTAAACTTCTTAAAAACCGTATTACCTTTTCTTTTATTACTTTGGGAATGAGACATTATTACCAGTCACCCTGAGACCATCAAAATGACTCCAAACAATCATTAGAGATGATCAGATTCACATTAAAACCATATTCTTGTGTGAGCTTTCAGTATCATTGACTGAGAGAGTGAAAGAGAGAAGATGCAGATAAGATGTTCAGAGAAAAGGGGGTAGGGTGTAAAATGTTAATTTGCAACCAATGCCTTTTGTCTTTAGAGGCCACTGGTCAGATATTTTCTCTTTAACCAGTTTTTCCAGACTTACAGTATTTTTTTTTTACTTTATTTAACCAGGAAAATCTCTGTGAGATTAAAAATCTCTTTCACAGGAGAGTCCTGGCCAAGAGCGAACAGCAGTCACAGTCACAACTTACAGACTGAAACAACAAATATACAATAAAAACACTTTCAATGAGTCTTCTTCGAGTGACCGAATAATAGATTTAATCGTTCCATAGGCACCGGAATATATGGTATGAATATTGTTGACTCCTATGACAAATTGCTTATGATTTAAAGCTTATGATTTTCAAACGTGGGGCTGAACTGTAGGATTCACATTACATGACTGGCTCTCTGTGAAATCAGGAGTGCTCACACCACACGACACAACGTGATTGATCCGCAACAGGAGGTAACGCACTACACCATTTGACAACAACTCAACAACTCTGTCACCCAACAATTCTATCTCGTCTACAAACCACGTTTTGTCACGAAAAAATCACGCCTTACAACGAACTGGAAAAAGACGCGAAGCAGCACGTGCGCCAATACCCAGCGGAGAAGACTGACCTCAACCCATGCCTTGCTCTGATTGGCTGTGGCTCATGACATCACTGAGGTTGAGGCGTGGGACAGCTCTGGATATCTAGCATGCTAGATATTTTTCTGGGCTCAGCGAGGCATCAGCGAGGCGTCTGCGATACGCCTGCGAGTGTCCGCGAGGCATCTGCGATCTGTCTGCGAGCGTCTGCGATACGCCTGCGAGTGTCCGCGAGGCATCTGCGATCTGTCTGCGAGTGTCCGCGAGGCGTCTGCGATAGGCCTGCGAGTGTCCGCGAGGCATCTGCGATCTGTCTGCGAGGCGTCTGCGATACGCCTGCGAGTGTCCGCGAGGCATCTGCGATCTGTCTGCGAGTGTCCGCGAGGCGTCTGCGATAGGCCTGCGAGTGTCCGCGAGGCATCTGCGATCTGTCTGCGAGCGTCTGCGAGGCGTCTGCGATACGCCTGCGAGTGTCCGCGAGGCATCTGCGATCTGTCTGCGAGCGTCCGCGAGGCGTCTGCGATAGGCCTGCGAGTGTCCGCGAGGCATCTGCGATCTGTCTGCGAGGCGTCTGCGATAGGCCTGCGAGTGTCTGCGAGGCGTCTGCGATAGGCCGGCGAGTGTCCGCGAGGCATCTGCGATCTGTCTGCGAGCGTCTGCGAGGCGTCTGCGATACGCCTGCGAGTGTCCGCGAGGCATCTGCGATCTGTCTGCCATCCGTCTGTGATGCCTCTGCGATCCTTCTGCGAGTGTCTGAGAGGCATCTGCGAAGAGTCTGCAATGCGCCTGTGAGGCGTCTGCGATCCGTCTGTGTGCGTCTGCGAGGTGTCTGTGATGCGACTGATGCGTCTGCGATCCTTCTGCGAGTGTCAGAGAGGCATCTGCGAAGCGTCTGCAATGCGCCTGCGAGGCGTCTGCGATCCATCTGTGTGCGTCTGCGTTGCGCCTGCGATGCATCTGCGATGTGTCTGCGATGCGTCTGTGAGGCATCTGCGATCCATCTGCGACCGCCTGTGAGGCATCTGCGATGCGTCTGCGATGCGCCTGCGATGCGCATGCGATGTGTCTGCGAGTCGCCTGCGTCTTTGATGCGTTGTTGGCTCTTTCATATATAACAGATTGGCGTGCGTTCAACGATTTGCAAATCGGGCTTAAAACTATGTAGTGTGAACAAGCCTTACGTTGCTTTGGACAAAAGTATCCACTAGTTTAATAAATGAATAAATGTATAGTATGCCCTATGAAATCTTTTTTTTTTTTTCTTTATGAGAAAAGCACATTCTGATTGACTACAGATTACGCTTCAATTGCAGACATATTTCACAGACAGGCTTTAAGTCTAGTCCCATGTTTGAGCTGTTTTAACTGAAAACATATCCGTGTTTTTAATATTTAAATGTGGCTTAATCCTGGCTTAATCTGAGGGCTTGAGGAGGTTTCCAAAGGACGAGTAAACATGGGTCTGCGATGCGTCTGCGATGCGTCCGCGATACGTCCACGATGCGTCTGCGATGCGTGTACGATCAGTCTGCGATGCGTCTGCGATGCGTGTACGATCAGTCTGCGATGCGTGTACGATCAGTCTGCGATGCGTCTGCGATGCGTCCGCGATGCGTGTACGATCCGTCTGTGAGCGTCTGCGATGCGTCCGCGATGCATCTGCGATGCGTCTACGAGGCGTCAATGCGTCTGCGATCCATCAGTGAGAGTCTGCGAGGCGTCTGCGATCAGTCTGTGAGCGTCTGCGATGCGTCTGCAATCCGTCAGTGAGAGTCTGTGAGCGTCTGCAATGCGTCTGCAATGTGTCTGCGAGGTATCTGCGAGGCGTCTGCGATGCGTCTGCGATGTGTCTGCGAGGTGTCTGCGATCAGTCTGTGAGCGTCTGCAATGCGTCTGCGATGCGTCTGCGAGGTATCTGCGAGGCGTCTGCAATGCGTCTGCGATGCGTCTGCAATGTGTCTGCGAGGCGTCTGTGAGGTGTCTGCGAGGCGTCACATATCATATATAAACTGGGAACATTTAAGAGTGATTGAATATGTATGTCGGCCTTAAAAAATTACACAAATAATGCTTAATTTCACCTTAAAAGTTGGTATTTTGCACACATATGTATACATAAAGGCAGTGAGCCTCCAATATATCTTTGCTATGGATCTAGAAAATTCATTTCCTCATCTTGATTGCCTACTTACAAAAAAAAAACTAGGGGATAACGGTCCAACGACTGAGCAAGATGGAGGCCATTTTGATATGCAATTTACAAGGTAACAAACTAAAAATTTTGCCTGGGTACCATTTTTTTTGGACTCAGCACCCTTGAAATATGTAGGTAGGCCGGTTCCCGACTTGTACCCATAAATGCTCCTCACTTCTTATAGAAGGCCATTCTTCTGAAATCCGTCTACCTTTCATTCCGCGCTAATGACGGATAATTAGCCTAAAATTTGATTTCTGCCATCATCTACTCACCCTCATATAGTGCATGTTCTCCATCAATGTGTATTCATCCACACAAATAAAGCAAATGAGGTCCAATGTGTTCGACTCACATTATATGATCACTTAAATTAAACAAGTGTGCAACACATGATCAACACACGTAATATACCTTTAAAAGTGATAAGGCAGCCTACAGAATGATGTTTTATAGTTAAATACTTTGAGGTAAGTACCTGCATCAAACTCTTAAGCGAGACACACCTTCTCACTGAACTTTCCATGGGAGATTTCGTCAAACCGCATGCTTAGGGAGGAATGCATTGTTGCAGAAGTAGACATATCCAGTTTGGCTAAAGATGGAATGCTATAATGAACAAAACCAATCAGAGAGACAAGTATGTGGGTTTGTGTCATGTGACTCGGAGCTAATAAAAACAACAGCTTTGAGGAGAGCATCAGACTTGACACAGGTTTATCAGGGGTCGCACAGCTTCATCTGTGTGTCGGATATTACATTCAGATAAGCAATGCTTTGGGTGAGTTTGACTTATTAAGATATACATATTTATACTCATAATTAGCCGTATAGCCAATATTTACTGTATATATATATATATATATATATATATATATATATGAAGAGTTCAGATGCAAAAGCCTCTAAATGCCATTTGACATTTTCTTCTTTAATGATGATTTTTGTCAAACTTGTATATTTAAGTTCAGTGATTTCACTTAAATGGCAATGATAATTAGCTATTACTTGTTATTTAAGTGAAATTACTGGAGTTAAATATACAAGTTTGACAAAAATCATCATTAAAGAAGAAAATTTCAAATGGCATTTAGAGGCTTTTGCATCTGAACTGAAGAGTTCAGATGCGAAAGCCTCTAAATGCCATTTGAAATTTTCTTCTAAAATGATCATTTTTATCAAGCTTGTATATTTAAGTTCAGTAATTTCACTTAAATGGCAATGAAGATTACCTATTAATTGTCATTTAAGTGAAATTGCTGAACTTAAATATACAAGCTTGATAAAATGGTCATTTTAGAAGAAAATTTCAAATGGCATTTAGAGGCTTTCGCATCTGAACTCTTCATATATATATATATATATATATAAAGTGAGGCTGCACAATATTGGAAAAATTGACATTGCAATATTTAGTTTTTCTGCTATATATATTGCGATTTGAAAACAATTTCAGCAGATTACTTGAAAAGCTCTATTTGAAAAGAATGAATAATTAGCAAAAGATTAGATGATTTTGTAGTGGAATAATCGGCATAGAAAATAATAAACAAATTGCAAGCGTATATAATGGAACAAAGAAACAAATTCAATAAACAGTGCTTTATGTTTTCTGTTAGGGACAAATTTTTAACACTGCATGGACTTCACGATATAAATGTAATATTAAGTAATCCATTTTTGATGTTTTTATTTGTGTTTTGTTCTTTAATTAACATGAATGATGACACAAAGTGACAGCAGTTTATAAATGCTATCAAAGACCCAATGCACAGATCCAATAATTATTCTTTCTCAATTCTTTAAATTTCCCCGGTCCAAACCTTTGTTGAAGGTGCCAAATCAATATTCTTTATTAGGTTACACTCAAACTGTTTCAATGTATAAATTAACCAATAATAAACCATCATTATTTTCGCTATGTTCAATTAAATTTAGTAGTTTCATATAGGAAAGTACATTACAATTTGATATATTCAAGTAAAGTCATCTTTATTTATACAGCACTTTTTACAATAGAGATTGTTTTAAAGTAGCTTTACAGAAATAACTGGAGAATAATGCAACAAAGTATGTTTCTAGAGGAAAATAGCCTTCGTTCAGCATAAGTTCAGTGATGCTTCATTTCTTTTATTAACTTCTGTAAATTAACTAGTTTATATATATGAAGAGTTCAGATGCAAAAGCCTCTAAGTGCCATTTGAAATTTTGTTCTAGAATTGCCATTTTTATCAAACTTGTATATTTAAGTTCAGTAATTTCACTTAAATGACAATTAATAGGTAATCTTCATTGCCATTTAAGTGAAATTACTGAACTTAACTATACAAGCTTGATAAAAATGATCATTCTAGAACAAAATTTCAAATGGCACTTAGAGGCTTTTGCATCTGAACTCTTCATATATATATATATATATATATATATATATATATATGCTCTGGAGTAAACCGTGATATTCAACATTCAATATTCTGAATATATTTGACAAATTCAAAATTCAGCAACACTTTTTATAATCAAAAAAGAAAATGTTGATGAAATGTGGAATTATTACTAAACAAACGCACAATTTCCCTTTAGTTACAGTAACAGGCAATAAGCATAAATACATCAGGCTTTTAAAAAATTATGTAACAGATTTTCTTGTTCAAGAAGAGGCTTCATTAAGATTTCGGCACATAGGGAAGAAAAGGCTAGTACAACTGTTAAAAGTGTGCCCTCTCATTCACTGTTAAGCCTCTTCACAGCACATTCGTTCATAACGGAGACTGCCTCTTATCAAGTGACACACAAAAGCAATTATTATGGCAAAAAAAACAATCAGATTTCCAGTGCTCCAAAAATCGCTCACGGTTTACTGCACACCTGGACTTAAACCTATGGCTGCCACCCTGTGGTGATATTGTGATACTGTCATCCTGTGGTGATATTGTGACACTGCCCCAAACTGCAGCCTTGGTAAGCAGGATAGGCTTCTGTCAAAAACATTTAAAATCTTACTGGATTCAAACTACTAAATGGAACTGCAGTTATTCCCTTGTTTCTTGTTATTTATGATAACTACTTTCATCATGACAAATATTTTTGATGTTCAGACAAAAAAGTAGTCATCACAGGTTCCTGTTCTGGAAAGAAGCTGTTTGTATTCATACGTTTTTTTTTCCTTTCTTTTTTTTTTGTGCTAGTTTTACATGTCAAATTTGATCATGTAAGGAAATGCATTTCCTCATGTATGTTCTGATCTTATGTATTATATGTTTATAGGTCAGCTATTCGACGACCACCATGATGACTAGAAAAGCACTGCTCATAACAGTGTTAAGTTTAGGTCCGTAAGTTACTCATCATGAAATTTCTTTAGGCCTATTTCTCTTATTACTTGTAAAGGTGTGACAGTGGCTCCATAATGACTGCTACTTTGTTTTTTTTAACAACAGTATATTGTATTGCCACGGCTCAAACATCAACTACTGAAAGTACAACAGTTCAGCCAACTGAAACATCAACTGACACTGCAAATACTGGAACTACAACAGTTCAGCCAACTGACACATCAACTGACACTGAAACTACTGGAACTACAACAGTTCAGCCAACTGAAACATCAACTGACACTGCAACTGGTGAAACTACAACAGCTCAGCCAACTGACACATCAACTGACACTGCAACTACTGTAACTACAACAGCTCAGCCAACTGAAACATCAACTGACACAGCAACTGGTGAAACTACAACAGCTCAGCCAACTCAAACATCAACTGACACAGCAACTGGTGAAACTACAACAGCTCAGCCAACTCAAACATCAACTGACACTGCAACTACTGAAACTACAACAGCTCAGTCGACTCAAACATCAACTGACACTGAAACTACTGAAACTACAACAGCTCAGCCAACTGAAACATCAACTGACACTGCAACTACTGAAACTATGACAGCTCAGACAACTGAAACATCAACTGATACTGCAACTACTGAAACTACAACAGCTCAGCCAACTGAAACATCAACTGACACTGCAACTACTGAAACTACAACAGCTCAGACAACTGAAACATCAACTGACACTGCAACTACTGAAACTACGACAGCTCAGACAACTGAAACATCAACTGACACTGCAACTACTGAAACTACAACAGTTCAGCCAACTGAAACATCAACTGACACTGCAACTACTGAAACTACGACAGCTCAGCCAACTGAAACATCAACTGACACTGCAACTACTGAAACTACGACAGCTCAGACAACTGAAACATCAACTGACACTGCAACTACTGAAACTACGACAGCTCAGACAACTGAAACATCAACTGACACTGCAACTACTGAAACTACGACAGCTCAGACAACTGAAACATCAACTGACACTGCAACTACTGAAACTACAACAGTTCAGCCAACTGAAACATCAACTGACACTGCAACTACTGAAACTACGACAGCTCAGACAACTGAAACATCAACTGACACTGCAACTACTGAAACTACAACAGCTCAGCCAACTGAAACATCAACTGACACTGCAACTACTGAAACTACGACAGCTCAGACAACTGAAACATCAACTGACACTGCAACTACTGAAACTACAACAGTTCAGCCAACTGAAACATCAACTGACACTGCAACTACTGAAACTACGACAGCTCAGACAACTGAAACATCAACTGACACTGCAACTACTGAAACTACAACAGCTCAGCCAACTGAAACATCAACTGACACTGCAACTACTGAAACTACGACAGCTCAGACAACTGAAACATCAACTGATACTGCAACTACTGAAACTACAACAGCTCAGCCAACTGAAACATCAACTGACACTGCAACTACTGAAACTACGACAGCTCAGACAACTGAAACATCAACTGACACTGCAACTACTGAAACTACAACAGTTCAGACAACTGAAACATCAAGTGACACTCCAACTACTGAAACTACAACAGCTCAGCCAACTCAAACATCAACTGACACTGCAACTACTGAAACTACAACAGCTCAGCCAACTGAAACATCAACTGACACTCCAACTACTGAAACTACAACAGCTCAGTCTACTGAAACATCAACTGACACTGCAACTACTGAAACTACAACAGCTCAGTCTACTGAAACATCAACTGACACTACACCTACTGAAACTACAACAGTTCAGACAACTGAAACATCAACTGACACTACAACTACTGAAACTACAACAGCTCAGCCAACTCAAACATCAACTGACACTCCAACTACTGAAACTACAACAGCTCAGTCTACTGAAACATCAACTGACACTACACCTACTGAAACTACAACAGCTCAGTCTACTGAAACATCAACTGACACTACAACTACTGAAACTACAACAGCTCAGCCAACTCAAACATCAACAGATTCTGCAACTACTGAAACTACAACAGCTCAGCCAACTGAAACATCAACTGACACTGCAACTACTGAAACTACAACAGCTCAGACAACTGAAACATCAACTGACACTGCAACTACTGAAACTACAACAGCTCAGCCAACTCAAACATCAACTGACACTCCAACTACTGAAACTACAACAGCTCAGTCTACTGAAACATCAACTGACACTACAACTACTGAAACTACAACAGCTCAGCCAACTCAAACATCAACAGATTCTGCAACTACTGAAACTACAACAGCTCAGTCTACTGAAACATCAACTGACACTACACCTACTGAAACTACAACCGCTCAGTCTACTGAAACATCAACTGACACTACACCTACTGAAACTACAACAGTTCAGACAACTGAAACATCAACTGACACTACAACTACTGAAACTACAACAGCTCAGCCAACTCAAACATCAACATATTCTGCAACTACTGAAACTACAACAGCTCAGTCTACTGAAACATCAACTGACACTGCAACTACTGAAACTACAACAGCTCAGTCTACTGAAACATCAACTGACACTACAACTACTGAAACTACAACAGCTCAGCCAACTCAAACATCAACAGATTCTGCAACTACTGAAACTACAACAGTTCAGCCAACTGAAACATCAACTGACACTCCAACTACTGAAACTACAACAGCTCAGTCTACTGAAACATCAACTGACACTACAACTACTGAAACTACAACAGCTCAGCCAACTCAAACATCAACAGATTCTGCAACTACTGAAACTACAACAGCTCAGACAACTGGAACATCAACTGACACTGCAACTACTGAAACTACAACCGCTCAGTCTACTGAAACATCAACTGACACTACAACTACTGAAACTACAACAGCTCAGCCAACTGAAACATCAACTGACACTGCAACTACTGAAACTACAACAGCTCAGCCAACTGAAACATCAACTGACACTGCAACTACTGAAACTACAACAGCTCAGCCAACTGAAACATCAACTGACACTGCAACTACTGAAACTACAACAGCTCAGCCAACTCAAACATCAACTGACACTCCAACTACTGAAACTACAACAGCTCAGTCTACTGAAACATCAACTGACACTACAACTACTGAAACTACAACCGCTCAGTCTACTGAAACATCAACTGACACTACAACTACTGAAACTACAACAGCTCAGCCAACTGAAACATCAACTGACACTGCAACTACTGAAACTACAACAGCTCAGCCAACTGAAACATCAACTGACACTACAACTACTGAAACTACAACCGCTCAGTCTACTGAAACATCAACTGACACTACAACTACTGAAACTACAACAGCTCAGTCTACTAAAACATCAACTGACACTACAACTACTGAAACTACAACAGCTCAGCCAACTGAAACATCAACTGACACTCCAACTACTGAAACTACAACAGCTCAGCCAACTGAAACATCAACTGACACTGCAACTACTGGAACTACAACAGCTCAGACAACTGAAACATCAACTGACACTGCAACTACTGAAACTACAACAGTTCAGACAACTGGAACATCAACTGACACTGCAACTACTGGAACTACAACAGCTCAGACAACTGAAACATCAACTGACACTGCAACTACTGAAACTACAACAGCTCAGACAACTGAAACATCAACTGACACTGCAACTACTGAAACTACAACAGTTCAGACAACTGAAACATCAACTGACACTGCAACTACTGAAACTACAACAGCTCAGACAACTGAAACATCAACTGACACTGCAACTACTGAAACTACAACAGCTCAGTCGACTCAAACATCAACTGACACAGCAACTACTGAAACTACAACAGCTCAGCCAACTGGAACATCAACTGACACTGCAACTACTGGAACTACAACAGCTCAGACAACTGAAACATCAACTGACACTGCAACTACTGAAACTACAACAGTTCAGACAACTGAAACATCAACTGACACTGCAACTACTGAAACTACAACAGTTCAGACAACTGAAACATCAACTGACACTGCAACTACTGTAACTACAACAGCTCAGCCAACTGAAACATCAACTGACACTGCAACTACTGAAACTACAACAGCTCAGTCAACTCAAACATCAACTGACACAGCAACTACTGAAACTACAACAGCTCAGACAACTGAAACATCAACTGACACTGCAACTACTGAAACTACAACAGCTCAGGCAACTGAAACATCAACTGACACTGCAACTACTGTAACTACAACAGCTCAGCCAACTGAAACATCAACTGACACTGCAACTACTGAAACTACAACAGCTCAGACAACTGAAACATCAACTGACACTGCAACTACTGAAACTACGACAGCTCAGCCAACTGAAACATCAACTGACACTGCAACTACTGGAACTACAACAGCTCAGACAACTGAAACATCAACTGACACTGCAACTACTGAAACTACAACAGTTCAGACAACTGAAACATCAACTGACACTGCAACTACTGAAACTACAACAGCTCAGCCAACTGAAACATCAACTGACACTGCAACTACTGAAACTACAACAGTTCAGACAACTGAAACATCAACTGACACTGCAACTACTGGAACTACAACAGCTCAGCCAACTGAAACATCAACTGACACTGCAACTACTGAAACTACAACAGTTCAGACAACTGAAACATCAACTGACACTGCAACTACTGTAACTACAACAGCTCAGCCAACTGAAACATCAACTGACACTGCAACTACTGAAACTACAACAGCTCAGTCGACTCAAACATCAACTGACACAGCAACTACTGAAACTACAACAGCTCAGACAACTGAAACATCAACTGACACTGCAACTACTGTAACTACAACAGCTCAGCCAACTGAAACATCAACTGACACAGCAACTACTGAAACTACAACAGCTCAGACAACTGAAACATCAACTGACACTGCAACTACTGTAACTACAACAGCTCAGCCAACTGAAACATCAACTGACACTGCAACTACTGAAACTACAACAGTTCAGACAACTGAAACATCAACTGACACTGCAACTACTGGAACTACAACAGCTCAGCCAACTGAAACATCAACTGACACTGCAACTACTGAAACTACAACAGTTCAGCCAACTGAAACATCAACTGACACTGCAACTACTGAAACTACAACAGCTCAGTCAACTCAAACATCAACTGACACTGCAACTACTGGAACTACAACAGCTCAGCCAACTGAAACATCAACTGACACGGCAACTACTGAAACTACAACAGCTCAGACAACTCAAACATCAACTGACACTGCAACTACTGAAACTACAACAGTTCAGACAACTGAAACATCAACTGACACTGCAACTACTGTAACTACAACAGCTCAGCCAACTGAAACATCAACTGACACTGCAACTACTGAAACTACAACAGCTCAGACAACTGAAACATCAACTGACACTGCAACTACTGTAACTACAACAGCTCAGCCAACTGAAACATCAACTGACACTGCAACTACAGTAACTACAACAGCTCAGCCAACTCAAACATCAACTGACACTGCAACTACTGAAACTACAACAGCTCAGACAACTGAAACATCAACTGACACTGCAACTACTGAAACTACAACAGTTCAGACAACTGGAACATCAACTGACACTGCAACTACTGAAACTACAACAGCTCAGCCAACTGAAACATCAACTGACACTGCAACTACTGTAACTACAACAGTTCAGACAACTGGAACATCAACTGACACTGCAACTACTGAAACTACAAAAGTTCAGACAACTGAAACATCAACTGACACTGCAACTACTGAAACTACAACAGCTCAGCCAACTGAAACATCAACTGACACTGCAACTACTGAAACTACAACAGTTCAGACAACTGAAACATCAACTGGCACTGCAACTACTATAACAACAACAGCTCAGCCAACTCAAACATCAACTGACACTGCAACTACTGAAACTACAACAGCTCAGACAACTGAAACATCAACTGACACAGCAACTACTGAAACTACAACAGCTCAGTCGACTCAAACATCAACTGACACAGCAACTACTGAAACTACAACAGCTCAGTCTACTGAAACATCAACTGACACTGCAACTACTGAAACTACAACAGCTCAGCCAACTGAAACATCAACTGACACTGCAACTACTGAAACTACAACAGCTCAGTCGACTCAAACATCAACTGACACTGCAACTACTGTAACTACAACAGCTCAGCCAACTCAAACATCAACTGACACTGCAACTACTGAAACTACAACAGTTCAGACAACTGAAACATCAACTGACACTGCAACTACTGTAACTACAACAGCTCAGCCAACTGAAACATCAACTGACACGGCAACTACTGAAACTACAACAGCTCAGACAACACAATCATCAACTGACACGGCAACTACTGAAACTACAACAGCTCAGACAACTCAAACATCAACTGACACTGCAACTACTGACACTGCAACTACTGAAACTACAACAGCTCAGACAACTCCAACATCAACTAACACTGCAACTACTGAAACTACAACAGCTCAGCCAACTGGAACATCAACTGACACTGCAACTACTGACACTGCAACTACTGAAACTACAACAGCTCAGCCAACTCCAACATCAACTGAAACTACAACTACCGTAACTACAACAGCTCAAACAACTCAAACATCAACTGACACTGCAACTACTGAAAGTACAACAGCTCAGTCAACTGAAACATCAACTGACACTGCAACTACAACAGCTCAGACAACTCCAACATCAACTGAAACTACAACTACCGTAACTACAACAGCTCAGCCAACTCAAAAATCAACTGACACTGCAACTACTGTAACTACAACAGCTCAGACAACTCAAACATCAACTGACACTGCAACTACTGATACTGCAACTACTGAAACTACAACAGCTCAGCCAACTCAAACATCAACTGACACTGCAACTACTGAAAGTACAACAGCTCAGCCAACTCCAACATCAACTGACACTACAACTACCGTAACTACAACACCTCAGCCAACTCAAACATCAACTGACACTACAACTACTGTAACTACAACAGCTCAGCCAACTCAAACATCAACTGACACTGCAACTACTGTAACTACAACAGCTCAGCCAACTCAAACATCAACTGACACTACAACTACCGTAACTACAACAGCTCAGCCAACTCAAACATCAACTGACACTACAACTACCGTAACTACAACAACTCAGCCAACTCAAACATCAACTGACACTACAACTACTGTAACTACAACAGCTCAGCCAACTCAAACATCAACTGACACTACAACTACCGTAACTACAACACCTCAGCCAACTGAAACATCAACTGACACTACAACTACCGTAACTACAACAACTCAGCCAACTCAAACATCAACTGACACTGCAACTACTGTAACTACAACACCTCAGCCAACTCAAACATCAACTGACACTACAACTACCGTAACTACAAGACCTCAGCCAACTGAAACATCAACTGACACTACAACTACCGTAACTACAAGACCTCAGCCAACTCAAACATCAACTGACACTACAACTACCGTAACTACAACAGCTCAGCCAACTCCAACATCAACTGACACTACAACTACCGTAACTACAACACCTCAGCCAACTCCAACATCAACTGACACTACAACTAGAGACACTGCAGCTACGACTTCTTCCCCTGTAACTGTAACGACAGCACAACCTACTTCTACAGCTGAAACAACGGTCACAACTCCTTTAACCTCTACAATTCTAGTTAGGTTTTCCAGCAATGAAGATTTTGTGGCAGAACTGTCAAATCCATTATCAGATGAATTTAAAAACAGAGAAGACAAAGTCGTGAAAGAAGTAAGTTGTATGATCAATGTTTAAGGCACAGATTTGCACTGCAAACTGTTCATATATTAAGCACTTTATTTTAAACCCTGATATTAATATTAGTGTAAACTATCCTATATTTTTTTTGTGTCAAGATGTATATCAATTTGCTGTTATTTTAATAATTTCTAGTCCAGATTTTTCTTTCTATAGTGGTGTGATCCGTTATATATCCTTAATAGTGGTGTGATCCGTTAAGTAGTAAAAGTAAAATCTGGAAATTAAAAAATTACAAAACTTACAGTGCATATTATATCACGTTTTTTGAGTCACGGATGGAACAATTTTATGGATCAGCAAAAACAAACAAAAAAAATGTTTAAAGTTAGGTAGATGCACACAAACACAAAGATGAAGGCAGTAGGTAGTATTTTGTTTTGCATGTGTCCCCTTAAATGCAAATGAGCTCCTGCTCTCGACACAGAGGGCGGAGCTTCAAGAGTTAGCAGCTCCGATTACCTCATGCAGACACTCACTAAAATGTCAGACACTATTCAGCCCTTAATATTTAAACTGGAGTCGGACAATGATGGAGAGAAGAGAAGTGACAACATGTAGAATGCAACAAGACGTTTCTGAATGGTTAGTTGATGAATTTATGTTGCTGAAGTGAAGTTAACGATCTGACCAATCACAGCAGACTAGGCCATCTGACCAATCACAGCAGACTGGGCCATCCGACCAATCAATGCAGAGAAGGCTTGCAGAAATGAGGGGTTTAGAGAGACTTCATTTTTAACTGTGTCTAAAATTTCAAACTAAATGTTGAACCTGACATTGTGAATCTGTTTTCCACAGCTTACGCCAATCTTTGGAAATGCATTCGGTAGCTCCTTCGTTAAATTGAAAGTCATTTCATTCCGGTGGGTATTTCTTTCTATTTTTGTAAAACATATTTTTTGTTGTTTTTAAAAAGAGTCTAAATATAAATAAATATATTGCTTTAGTGGACAAGTTAGAAATAACAATTTTAGATTTCCAGACATTCCTATTATAACAGTTGTAATAGTTCAGTGATATTTTTATATGAACAAGAAGTCTTACAACAGAAGACGTGCACCACACAAAGATCTGATCCCATTATCCAGTCAATCTGGGAATACATGGAAGACACAGAAACAACTGAGGCTAAACCCATAAATTCATAAAATGGCAACTTCTCCAAGCTTAAAAACTCATCGGAAAGAGTTGTTTTGAAGGCAAAGTGTGGTCACACCAACCACTGACTTGATTTGCTGAATAGACATTAACTTTTAAACAGTGCAGTAATTCGCTGGCAGGTTGTTCCAGCATCTTGGAAAGGCTTTCACATTTCTTCGGATGTCGGTTTAGTCTTAGGCTAGTTGCTTGTGTCTGTTCATGTAATCCCAGACAGATTGAATGATCATGAGATCTCAGTGTGGGCTGTAGTACCATCAAACATGTCAATATTATTCCAAAACTTGCAAAAGGAATTTTTAAATCTAAAATTCTACTGGTACACCAAGGCAAAAGATATTAGCAACTGTCAAATGTTTTTTTTTACTTAAGACTTGTATAAAACCACAAGATAACAATGATGGCTGCATGAACACTTCACCAAATGCCTACAAGAGTTTGTGCACGGAGTCTTACATTTAAAACAATGACAATAACTCTTTCTCTTCCCCGTCCCTTCTGTAGTTCTGGATCAATCATCACTGATATGGACGTAACATTTAGAACCGTACCCACTGAAGCCGATATAACCAATGCCATTGTAAACGGAAACAGCACTCTTAACATCACCAGTGTTGACGGTAAGTTAAACAAGCAATATCATCAATGCAATGCCATTCAAAATGGGTTGGAAGGCTTTATTTTCCTCTTTATTGTTATTAAACTATAGTTTTTTGTAATTGCTTTCTATACACTATTTCTTGGGGATTTTGCTGAAGATTAATAGTTTTCTCAACTGTTATTTTTATATAACTTTGTTCTTCAAATTATCCAAACACACAACAGTAAATCCACTCAACACAACTACCAAAGCCACTACAACCAGTCCCACTACAACTACAACTACAACCAGTCCCACTACAACTACAACCAGTCCTACTACAACTACAACTACAACCAGTCCTACTACAACTACAACTACAACCAGTCCCACTACAACTACAACTACAACCAGTCCCACTACAACTACAACTACAGCCAGTCCTACTACAACTACAACCAGTCCCACTACAACTACAACTACAACCAGTCCCACTACAACTACAACCAGTCCTACTACAACTACAACTACAACCAGTCCTACTACAACTACAACTACAACCAGTCCCACTACAACTACAACTACAACCAGTCCCACTACAACTACAACTACAGCCAGTCCTACTACAACTACAACCAGTCCCACTACAACTACAACTACAACCAGTCCCACTACAACTACAACTACAGCCAGTCCTACTACAACTACAACCAGTCCCACTACAACTACAACCAGTCCCACTACAACTACAACCAGTCCCACTACAACTACAACTACAACTACAACCAGTCCCACTACAACTACAACCAGTCCCACTACAACTACAACTACAACCAGTCCCACTACAACTACAACCAGTCCCACTACAACTACAACCAGTCCCACTACAACTACAACTACAACCAGTCCCACTACAACTACAACCAGTCCCACTACAACTACAACTACAGCCAGTCCTACTACAACTACAACCAGTCCCACTACAACTACAACCACAACCAGTCCCACTACAACTACAACCAGTCCAACTACAACTACAACCAGTCCCACAACAACTACAACTAGTCCCACTACAACTACAACTACAACCAGTCCCACTACAACTACAACCAGTCCCACTACAACTACAACCAAACCAACCACCACCACCACAAAAACAACAACAACAACAACAACGCCCACCACCACCACCACCACCAAAAAAACAACAACAACAACAACAACGCCCACCACCACCACCACCACATTGGCACCACGTCCTCTGCCATCAGTAGCCATTCAGATTGTCATTATTGTGATATTTACTCCACAACTTGAAAACCCACAAAGTCCAGAATTTAAGACCCTAGCCACACAAGTTGAGAGTGCGGTAAGTTTCAAACGGCAGAACGTCCATCCATTCTCCAAAACTGCTTATCTTCTGTAGGGTTGAGGGAACTGCAGAACAACATATATATATATATGTGTGTGTGTGTGTGTGTGTGTGTGTGTGTCTATGTGTGTATGTCTATGTGTGGTGGTAGCATTTGCAAAGATAAAAATATGAAGTATTTTAAAATGTTTCATGATTTGAAATGCTTATTTTTTCTCTTTTTTAATAGTAGTACAATTCTAAAGGAAAGTCTAAACTTGGTTTCAAATATACATCTTTATTATCACACTTGTTCAATTATGTGGTACACTTAAAAAAGAGAGTAATTGTTTTATTTTCATAGAATTTTTTACAACGTTCCTAAAACTGACTCACTGTTTTTACAGTTCGATGAGGTCTATAAAAAGAAGTATGGGGAACGTTTCATCAGGACCATCGTGATTGGTTTCAGGTAAGTTTGCCTCATTACTTGAATTATTTCTTTATTAAATTTGATTGGGATGCACGATATCGGCCAGACGGCCACCATAATGATATTGGATAAAATATGTTTATGTTATCGTTATCGTCCCGATAAGAAAATGTGGCTGATATATATATATATATATATATATATTCTCACTTATATGTCACTGGCAAGGCTTATACTGTAAATATGTTCACGGTTATTTTTTTCTAATGAAAGAGTGCATAATCCTATCTTTGTGAATCTAAAATAAGGAAGCACACAGATAGCTTTTAATGCGGAATTATTTAAAATTTCAAACAGTTTAATTAAACAAAGTATACAATGAAATAAAAACGTCTTATATAAAAGTCGTTAAGTTTTAATGTAAAAAGCAAGTTTCCAAAAAATGTAGAAAATAGTTATTTTTGTAAACAACAACAAAAATTGGAAATATTGCCATCTTAAAAGTAAAATATAACTTGTATAAAACTAAAAAAACGAATCCTTTTCAAATTGTGTAGCATTTGTAAATGCTTGTGTTGTCTGCTTTGTGAAATGGAGGCACTTGTTGCTGGGCGTCTCTCTCTTTTATCGTGTTTTTTTTTTTTTGTACAAGCGGCTCCTGTTGCGGAGTTGACTCTTTCACACAGAGATTCCGAAAAATACACGGATAAAGTGACCCGGGATTTGACCCAATTTCGTTTTACTTTGGTTCATTCACACCGTCAGTGATTTTCGGAAGTCAGATAGTGTGTTCACAGACAACCAGCAAAGACATGTGACATGTCTCAGCGGCGTCGATAGTTTGCTAATGAGCTGCGATTTCTCTCGAGAGAAACCACGTCTGGGCATTTTTTTTTTCTGATTCAATCATAAACTAGCATATTACGTACCATTTCAGACTGGCGAACGATCCCGGCTTAAGCGCCATCCTTACGACACGGCATTGATTACGGCTTTTGTTCACGCAACAACTGAACACTCTTGCTACTATGTCCCCAACCTGGCATCAATCCCAGGTTGTGTTTGCGCTCACACAGGAGGTGTTCTGGCAATTTCCTGGGTTCAACACGCTGTGTGAAAGGGGCTCATGTTGCTTCAATGTCGCAGACTGCACGGGGCGGAGTTACGTCCCTGATAGCACACGTACATCACAGAGAGAGTGTGTGTTTACGTCTATAAGACGTTTCCTGTCAGATGTCAAATAGACGTTTAGTAGATGTCTTTAAGATGTAATGATTTAGAATGTAAGTTAAACTGACATCTTAAAGGAGAACTCCGGCCAATTTTAACAATGAGCTCATTTTTTTTGGACATTTGGAGTGCTGTCAGTAAATATGACAAAAATCGGTGTTGCCAACACCGTGTTATCCTCTTTTTATAAATCGCACCCTGTTGACTTCAATGGGGCATGTTCTAAACCTGCTTTTAGCCTCTTAACATTCTAGATTTGTCATTACGAGTGCAGAGCCGTGTGAGTGGTGTTATTAAGAGTGACCACAGCCAATCTGACCGCAGTAGACGTGAAAGATATTAATGCAAATTATGTTAATTATGTTAACCCATTCCGCATTCCGGAAGCAGGAGGTGTGACAGGCCTTTAATTGGCATTAGCAAAAAACTTCATATCGGTGCGTCCAAAACAACTTGCATTTAATGTGATGTATTCCATCTGTACTTGCATTGTAACGAGTGACTTTGCCGCTGCGAGCGTGAAACTACAATTTTTCCCTTTTGAATTAAGTTTATTTTGCTTTCCTAAGCATTTATGGTTGTGTAGTTAGTTGCATTTATGGTTAGTTGCACAGTATATCTGGACACAGTTATTATAATCTCTTGTTTTTCATTTCAGAGCCGTTGCCAAAACCCGAGCTGAGACAAATGTCCAGGCAGATGTTGATTTAGTGTTTAGTGAAAAGTCAACCGAACCCATTCCCTCCGCCACTTCCATTGTGGAGACTCTGAAAGAAGCAGCTACAGCTCCGAGCTTCAACCTCACCATCGACCCCACCACTGTTACTGTCATCAGTAAGTCTAGTCATCACGCTCCATCTACTCATCTGATATGCCCAATTGCTTGGAAATGTACCATGTTGACTTGCCTAGAAAACTCTGTGCAACATTGATGCCTTTTCAAATCTTTTTGCAGAATCACTGCAGATAATTCCAGTGACCATCGTGACTAACGGCACCTTTGTGGCTGCTCTTTCAAATACAAGTTCAACTGAATTTAAGGACAGGGCTTTGATGATAAAAACAGGGGTAGGTGTGAAGTGTTTTTGGGTTATTTCAGCAAACAAGTTTATGCCAATTTAGTCTAAACAACTCTCCTTTTTGTTGCAGCTTGAACCTTTTTTCTTTGCCGATTACCCATCATCATTCAGCATCTTAACATTAACAACCTTCAGGTATGCATGTGTGTGTTTGCTTGTGTGTTCTTGAATACAACGTTTGACATATTGCATTCAGTTTTATTGAATGAATTTTGATTTAAAACTCCCTCCAGTAATGCCAGTGTAAAAACAAGGAGTGTACCCACGATCCGAAACTCCATGGATCTCGCATTTGGAGCGAACGGCGCTCTACCCAACAGCACCCAGATAGTGAACACTATAGTTAAAGCCGCCAGAAACAACTCCATAGCCTTCCAGATCTTCACATCTGAAATTGTGATAAACGGCACAGGTAAGTGTTGCACTCAAATCTTTTTGCTCAGATGAGTATTTATACTTTGATAACTTCACTCATATCAATGCAGGATAGTGTACATTCTAAAAAATACTGGGTTGTTTCAACCCAAATTTGGGTCAAATATGGACAAACCCAAATGTTGGGTCAAAAATGTAATTTAAAATTTTAACCCAACTTCCAACTTTCACTTTTAACTTTTTAATTACATTTTTTAAATTACATTTCAACTCTATAGTGGAGTTGGGTGGGTTTAGGGATCAGGGGGTGGAGCTGGGTAGGTTTAGAGGTGTGTTTAGCGATCAGGGGGTGGAGCTGGGTAGGTTTAGAGGTGTGTTTAGCGATCAGGGGGTGGAGCCGGGTAGGATTAGGGGTGGGTTTAGGGATTAGGGGGTGGAGCTGGGTAGGATTAGGGGTGGGTTTAGGGATCAGGGGGTGGAGCTGGGAAGGTTTAGAGGTGTGTTTAGCGATTAGGGGGTGGAGCTGGGTAGGATTAGGGGTGGGTTTAGGGATCAGGGGGTGGAGCTGGGTAGGATTAGGGGTGGGTTTAGGGATCAGGGGGTGGAGCTGGGTAGGTTTAGAGGTGTGTTTAGCGATTAGGGGGTGGAGCTGGGTAGGATTAGGGGTGGGTTTAGGGATTAGGGGGTGGAGCTGGGTAGGTTTAGAGGTGTGTTTAGCGATCAGGGGGTGGAGCTGGGTAGGTTTAGAGGTGTGTTTAGCGATCAGGGGGTGGAGCTGGGTAGGTTTAGAGGTGTGTTTAGCGATCAGGGGGTGGAGCTGGGTAGGTTTAGAGGTGTGTTTAGCGATCAGGGGGTGGAGCCGGGTAGGATTAGGGGTGGGTTTAGGGATTAGGGGGTGGAGCTGGGTAGGATTAGGGTGGGTTTAGGGATCAGGGGGTGGAGCTGGGTAGGTTTAGAGGTGTGTTTAGCGATTAGGGGGTGGAGCTGGGTAGGATTAGGGGTGGGTTTAGGGATCAGGGGGTGGAGCTGGGTAGGATTAGGGGTGGGTTTAGGGATCAGGGGGTGGAGCTGGGTAGGTTTAGAGGTGTGTTTAGCGATTAGGGGGTGGAGCTGGGTAGGATTAGGGGTGGGTTTAGGGATTAGGGGGTGGAGCTGGGTAGGTTTAGAGGTGTGTTTAGCGATCAGGGGGTGGAGCTGGGTAGGTTTAGAGGTGTGTTTAGCGATCAGGGGGTGGAGCTGGGTAGGATTAGGGGTGGGTTTAGGGATTAGGGGGTGGAGCTGGGTAGGTTTAGGTTTAGTATTGTGATGTTAATCCAACTAGGGCCATTAAAAACAGATATCCCCCCGGACAACACTTTTGGCCACATTGTGTTCCCAATTAAAACGAGCAGAAGAAAAGGACTTTCTATCTGAAGGAATGCGGACTGTATGCAGAGAGAGAATGGACCTGATGTTTCTACTGTTCAGTGAATGATAACTTGTGTGTTTTTTCTCCTGGACGCAGTGTTTTCATCCGCTGAAGTGAGCAGCAGGATCAGTGTGTTGACCGCCGTACTCCTGGTGGCGGCGGCGCTTCTGCTCTCGAGGTTTGATTGACCATAACTACACATCCACGAGAGACGGGTCTGAATGAAGCCAACAGCGTCTGCTCAAGCCAAGGACTCATAGCTAATAATGAGCGTACTATAATCCTATTCTGTCCTGTATATTCCTGTGTTTTATAGATTAGGGTCGGAAGAACGTTGTGCGTTTATGTACAGTCATTTTTATTTGATAGATACTTAAATTCACAACACTGGTCAGTCAAAATCTTCCATGGACTATTTCATTTGACCAGAACTACTCCATATAGATGAAAATACTCCACATATTAAAACGGAAAGAGAAGATAAACACTACTATGTCCTGACAGATGGAAAAGGTTCACTTAAAAATGATTCATATCTTCAAAAGGCGTCTCACACACACATCTTTATCTCATGCACACACATACTCTAGTCGTGGAAACGCTGGCTGACTTTGAGGAGCCCGAAACGAGACAGGGTTTGGTAAGAAAAAGGATGAAGTATTTCAAAGATTATGAAACCTGTAAAACAGCATGGAAGAATGTTAAAAATTTGCAGGATATGACTCAGAGATGGCTGAGGGAAAACACATGGATAAGAAGATTATTAATAAGAAGAATATTACATAACATAAACCTGTACATAGCCAAACTCTTCAACTCTTCATGTTTTATGCACAAATTATCTGTATGATACAAGTATTTTCTAAATTATTTATTTAAATTAAGAAAAATAATCTATATTTCTGATGTAAATGCAATGCTAAAGGTGTTTTCTGTGAATTGTATTGCTGTATTGTTCACACTGGATGTGGTAATAACAGTTATTATGTAGGCTATGAAGTTATATTTATCACTTGCGAAATAAACTCTGGTGACCAGTATTAGAATGGCCATAAAAAACAACAACAATAATAAAAAGAGTCATTGTATTATTATTTCTTCTCTCAGTGATCACATTTTCATGTATCGCCCGTCCAGTTATATCTACGAATCATAAAGCATGTGATATGGAAATGATTACAAAACATTATCAGTTGACAGTTCACCCAGAAATGTCACCATTCACACACACACACACACACACATCATTCTAATTCACACAAACACACACGCATGTCATTCAATGCTCATAGACATAAAAACACGCATGTCTATGAGCATGAAAGACACACACACACACACACACACACACAAATGGAAGTCATGGGAATGAATGTCCAAACACACCCCTTATTGTTCCATGAAAGAAAGAAAGAAAGAAAGAAAGAAAGAAAGAAAGAAAGAAAGAAAGAAAGAAAGAAAGAAATGAATCTGTGATCTGTTCATTCTCTCAAACCTTTATTTGCCAGTCAAAAGTGCAGAGAAAAGACTTCCAATGTTTTCACGGACGGCTTTATTGTATGTTGTAAATGTAAACACATTTTGATTTGAATGGGTTGAACACACTCCCAAAACGTTGGCATGTTCTCTTTTACTTTTATTTCCAGTTTTATCATTCTGCAGCAGTTAGTGTCTTCATCCATCCATCCTGTGAATAATAAATGTGTATCATTTTAATTTGCTCGTTACACAATGGAGCCTAACTTCTTGTAATCATTATCTGCCGTATAACCTACTTTTACACTCGTGCTGAACTGCACGCGCCGAGTTACGCTATTGTGAATGTATGACACGCCAATTCGTATTTACAAACCCGATTCCAAAAAAGTTGGGACACTGTACAAATTGTGAGTAAAAAAGAATGGAATAATTTAGAAATCTCATAAACTTATATTTTATTCACAATAGAATATAAATTACATATCAAATGTTGAAAGTGAGACATTTTGAATTGCCATGCCAAATATTGGCTCCTTTTGGATTTCATGAGAGCTACAAATTCCAAAAAAGTTGGGACAGGTAGCAATAAGAGGCCAGAAAAGTTAAATGTACAAATAAGGAACAGCTGGAGGACCAATTTGCAACTTATTAGGTCAATTGGCAACATGATTGGGTATAAAAAGAGCCTCTCAGAGTGGCAGTGTCTCTCAGAAGTCAAGATGGGCAGAGGATCACCAATTCCCCCAATGCTGAGGCAAAAAATAGTGGAGCAATATCAGAAAGGAGTTTCTCAGAGAAAAATTGCAAAGAGTTTGAAGTTATCATCATCAACAGTGCATAATATCATCCAAAGATTCAGAGAATCTGGAACAATCTCTGTGCATAAGGGTCAAGGCCGGAAAACCATACTGAATGCCCGTGATCTTCGGGCCCTTAGACGGCACTGCATCACACACAGGAATGCTACTGTAATGGAAATCACAACATGGGCTCAAGAATACTTCCAGAAAACATTGTCAGTGAACACAATCCACCGTGCCATTCACCGTTGCCTGCTAAAGCTCTATAGGTCAAAAAAGAAGCCATATCTAAACGGGAACCAGAAGCGCAGGCGTTTTCTCTGGGCCAAGGATCATTTAAAGTGGACTCTAGCAAAGTGGAAAACTGTTCTGTGGTCAGACGAATCAAAATTTGAAGTTCTTTTTGGAAAACTGGGACGCCATGTCATCCGGACTAAAGAGGACAAGGATGGTATGGGGTTGCATGAGTGCGTGTGGCATGGGCAGCGCACACATCTGGAAAGGCACCATCAATGCTGAAAGGTATATCCAAGTTCTAGAACAACATATGCTCCCATCCAGACATCGACTCTTTCAGGGAAGACCTTGTATTTTCCAACAAGACAATGCCAAACCACATACTGCATCAATTACAACATCATGGCTGTGTAGAAGAAGGATCCGGGTACTGAAATGGCCAGCCTGCAGTCCAGATCTTTCACCCATAGAAAACATTTGGCGCATCATAAAGAGGAAGATGCAACAAAGAAGACCTAAGACAGTTGAGCAGCTAGAAGCCTTTATTAGACAAGAATGGGACAACATTCCTATTCCTAAACTTGAGCAACTTGTCTTCTCAGTCCCCAGACGTTTGCAGACTGTTATTAAAAGAAGAGGGGATGCCACACAGTGGTAAAAATGGCCTTGTCCCAACTTTTTGGAGATGTGTTGATGCCATGAAATTTAAAATCAACTTATGTTTCCCTTAAAATTATGCATTTTCTCACTTTCAACATTTGATATGTCATCTGTGTTGTTTTCTAAATATAATATTGAAATTTTAAACTTCCGCATCATTGCATTCTGTTTTTATTCACAATTTGTACAGTGTCCCAACTTTTATGGAATTCGGTTTGTACATTTTCGGCGTGCTATCAACATGCATAATCACTTTTCAGCGTGTTTATGAATGCTGTTGACTTAACGTTTTTACTGTATATATAAATATATGAGCTACCCCAACCCCGTCCCTAAAACCACCCGTCACTGGGGTTAATAGCATTTATTAGTCTTCCCCTACCATCCTAGGAAAAAAAAAAGATCGCTCCCCAGATGTAGATCTACATTTTGCTTCGTTTCGCTTGGACATTTAATGGCGTGTACAGACACGCGGAATCACTCGGACATTAACGGCGACATACACACGGATAGCTCAAAATGCGTAGAGATAACACGCCACTTGACTCGAAAGTGGCGTGTATTTTTTACTCGGATGGTAGGGGAAGACTCATAAATGCTATTAACCCCAGTGACGGGTAGGTTTAGAAACGGGGTTGGGGTAGGTCATATATTTATATTTACATAATAACGTTAAATCAACTGCATTCATTAACACGCTGAAAAGCGATTATGCGTGTTGATAGCACGCCAAAAATGTAAATACGAAATGGCGTGTCATACACACGCTACTTCATGAGATCAGTCTGTACGTTTACATTCATTTAGCTGACGCTTTTATCCAAAGCGACTTCCAATTGCTATATATGTCAGAGGTCGCACGGCTCTGGAGACACTAGGGGTTAAGTGTCTTGCTCAGGGACACATTGGTGTCTCACAGTGGATTCGAACCCGGGTCTCTCACACCAAAGGCATGTGTCTTATCCACTGCGCCATCAACACCCCCCAATGGTGGGTCATGGCGCAAAACTTTGTGCCAGATATGGTGAGAGAATCATCACACAATTCAAAAATCACATTTCTCAATGCATTTTGCAAAGAGTTGAAGTCACCGATGGAGGGAATGTGGAAGATGGAGGGAATCCGGAGAAACCTCAATCTAAAACTGGTTAGGATGAAGGTATGTTGTCTTTCCACTCTTCTTTGTATGTATGCAGTTTTCTCTTTCAGCTTTCCTCTTTGGACTTCTAATTGGCCATGGGTTTTATATATCCCACAAACAATTAAACAGCGCCATCTGCTGAGTCTCAGCAGTAGTAGAGCCACAGTACTTCTCTCATCTAAACCCACACCGTACACGTTCAGTACATCAGAACAAACATATACTGAAGTGATGGAAGGCGAATTGTTCAAAGTCTTAAAATACAAAAGACTTGCATTACCTAAGTGCGTGATACCATTAAATACATTCATTTGAGTGATATCACACACTGGGTCGTCTCTCAATTGTAAGTTAAATTATTACATTGTTTAAATTAATACAATTTTCACTAACTGTGATTTTGCATAGGTCAATTTTTTAAAGATATATATCGTTAGACAGTCTCCCCTGATAACAGATCACTGTAAATTGTAATGTGGACTAAAAACCTTTTAAAAGGCAATTTTGTCACAGCACCGGATGACACAAACTTCAGGAATACAAGACTAAAATAGTCCAGGCTATAGAAAATATACCCAACTATGTAAAAAGAGTTCAAACCCTCGCCATCTTATACTTAAATGATTACAAAGTAGAAATGCTGGACATCTGAACACAGCTAACTCTATGGCCACTTTTATTCATTCCCAGTGTATGAATTCTTGATATCAACCATTACATTTTCACTAGTTAAAAATTTGAAGAATTGGATTTCTACTAGTAACAATGGATATCTGTGATATCAGGAATTACTACATTTCAACTAACAAACTATAATTCTTCATGTTTGTATTTTCATTAGTTTAATGTAACCATAGGATGCCATTCAAATTCAATTATTGATTACTAGTTAAAAATTCTAATTTTACATATCAGATGTCCACATTTTTTATATCAATAATCGTAGCACTTTACAATAAGGTTTATTAGCTAACTTTAGTTAACTACATTAGTTAACATGAACTAATAATGAATGAACAATACTTTTTTTTAATCATAGTTCATATTAATTTCAACATTTACTACTATGTTATTATAATCAAAGGTTGTATTTTAACATTAGATAATGCACTGTGAACTTACATGAACAAACAATAAACATTTTATACAGTTAATAAATGAAGAGTTCAGATGCAAAAGCCTCTAAGTGCCATTTGAAATTTTCTTCTAAAATGATCATTTTTATCAAGCTTGTATATTTAAGTTCAGTAGTTTCACTTAAATGACAATGAAGATTACCTATTAATTGTCATTTAAGTGAAATTAGTGAACTTAAATATACAAGCTTGATAAAAATGATCATTTTAGAAGAAAATTTCAAATGGCACTTAGAGGCTTTTGCATCTGAACTCTTCAAATAAAGATTAATAAATATAAACCTTATTGCAAAGTGCTACAAATAATTAGTTACTAGTAAAAATGTAAATTCTTGATATCAAGAACTCAATTTTCTGAAGTTCAAATTTTTATTCTTGATATAATGTAAATATAAATATGTAAAAATGTGAAAAGTCTAAAGGCAAAAGTTGTGTAGTGTATTCCAGCCTTTACAAAATACATTCCCAAGGAACAAACTAATATAATATAATATAATATAATATAATATAATATAATATAATATAATATAATATAATGTAATATAAGCAAACACATCAGCATTGTTTGTAAAATTCATGTTGTGAGGGTGTGAAATTTACCTAAAAATAAATCACTTAAACAGACATTCATGTACTAACTACTTAAGAGACTAACAATTAGAACAGCAACATTGATCTGTAAAAACATTGATCAATTCCCAGAGCAGTTTAAGGTGGAATGCAACAACAAAGCATCGGTAAAGAGCCTAACCACAAAAAGAAGAGCTTTGGAATGTTTAAGAATTCCACTTGTCATTGAATGATGGTCTTCCTCATTTTTGTCCAATTGCTTGTCGTTGTGATAATGACACGGCTCATGACTCATAACAGAGGTAATAAAGCTGAATTTAAGCAAGAGATGTATGCACTTAACTTTGCAATGGGACTTACAGCCTGACCTGAGTTTATATCATTCACTGAACTGATCAGACGAATTGGGTGAGTTTGATTTTCTTTCTTACCTTCAAAATACTGATGGCACTTTTAGCCTTTTTAGGACCATAACTTCAGAACATTAGACTGAAATAAGAATATAAAAGTCAATACTGTGTATTTTTAAATGTAAAAAATAAATACATTTCGAAATGTACATTGTATTTTCAACGTAAATATAAGTCACTAACTTAGGTGAGTAAAAAATATAAATTAATAATACATTTTAAAAAAAATTGTCACACAAAAAATCTTCCCAACAAACTAATTCCTACACCAACAATATGTAGTCACAAAACTGTTCTGTAAAATTATTACAAGTTTTCTAAAATTTGAAATAAATATGTGAATGAGGAATTGTCTAAATAAATACTAATGAATTGGCATACATTTCCATAACATAAATCTTGAACATAGGATAAAGTCAGGTTTAAAACTCTTAACATGTTGCAGTTAAAGGGGTTTATGTGTATCTCTTTTTGTAATTTTACAACAGCCAGTTTAAAAAAAATATATAACAAAAAAAGACTCACAATGTTTTTAGGAATAAAATATTATGTAAAATGTGAATGGTTTATGAACAAACCCCTCAGTAAAAACCTTCAGAATATAGATGGGAATAAAATTGTAAAGTTTGGTGTATGTAAGTGCTGCAGAAGTGGAAGAAAAAAACTTTCTTTAGCCTTTAAAGATATGCATTGCAAAAAAAAAAAAAAAACACTTAAATGTGTATTTCTGATGTTTCTTTCTAGTCTGAAAGAAAAAATTTTATGGAAGCATGATGAATAGCTCAACAACAACAAAAATCTCAAAATTAATGCTTTTACCTGTCGCCTTAAGTCGAAACCGACACTTGACTCAGAACCAGACGCACTTAAAGGGGAAATGAAGCAGTGAATCAAGTTTACATGATTTACAAGATGGATTTCCAATATAATCAACAATTATATAAGAAACATTACAAATGTAAACATTTAGAAGAAAAAAAGAAAAAAACTTTGTATCTTTCGCCGCCAGGGTGCCGCCATTGTGCAGTTGACGTCACGGGGTTGGTTGGCTCAAGTTTAACAGGCTCTGGGCATTGAAAATCGCAACATCAAACTGTGTTTATACCAGTGTTTTGACCGCAAACGACTAATGTTAGGTACAGTTATTAGACAAAAAGACGACGTCTAATGTTATATGTTGACAAACTGCACATTGAAACATTGTTCGCGATCTCTGCCGTCATATTCCCGTCTCGTCAACAACATGTAAGTTAGCATGTATTTGTTAAAGGGGAAATGAAACGTCCATATTTTCGCTCTGGTAGTGCTAGTAGTTACAGCCTACATATACTAGGAAAAAGTGTCTCCGCTCTGACATCCTTCAGGGAAAGCGTCGCCGCTTCCACACGTCTAACTCCCGGCACAGCATGGTAAACGTGCGCGCCGGTGATGCAGAATTGACCACGCAATACATGCTCAAGATCAACCTCTTGACCACAGATGGACTCACTCTGCCACGGAGGGCATCGCAGGACAACAGCCACACTGACACCTGGTAAGTTAGCGTTGCAAACCCGCTCTGCGCCCCAAACCACCACCGGCTGTTCTACACAGCAACGTAACTTACATGGTGTTGACGAGACGGGAATATGACGGCAGACATCGCGAACAATGTTTCTATGTGCAGTTTGTCAACATATAACATTAGACGTCGTCTTTTTGTCTAATGACTGTACCTAACATTAGTCGTTCGCGGTCAAAACACTGGTGTAAACACGATGTCGCGATTTTCAATGCCCAGAGCCTGTTAAACTTGAGCCAACCAACCCCGTGACATCAACTGCACAATGGCGGCGCCCTGGCGGCGAAAGATACAAAGTTTTTTCTTTTTTTCTTCTAAATGTTTACATTTGTAATGTTTCTTATATAATTGTTGATTATATTGGAAATCCATCTTGTAAATCATGTAAACTTGATTCACCGCTTCATTTCCCCTTTAAGTGCAAATGGAGCACAAAATTTTATATTTATTAATATGTATTTTTTAATTATTCATAAACCCCAATCCAGTGGTAGGACATTTGACAGTTTGTGGGGTCCCGTTGAACTCAAGACAGTAACTGCAAAGTATCTAGGTCACACTAAGATAAAACTGCAGTATGAGAATGGGATGATAATGTTTCTCAACCCTTTTAGAGTCTCCTGAAGCACTGCATTTGTGAAAGGATAATTATCTGATCTAACACACCTCATTCAACCCATCAGCTCATTAGACAAGAACCAGGCGTTTCAGATGGGAGATTCCCAGTGGGAATCGAGAAATTCTGGGCAATCCATTTATAGGGGAAAAAAAGTTATATGACGTCTATTTTTTGATACCTTCATTTATCTCTCATATGCTGTGTTTAATTCAATTCTGGCAGCTATCAAGATGTGGAGAACAGCATTGATGATCACAATTTTTGTGTTAACAGGTTGGCCCAAGTTCATGTCTTTTCACATTAACATTGATTTTCATATTGTTCATCCCACTTTTTTTCATTTCTGTTTATGTAATGCACTTTATCTTACATTTTGTCTTTTTTAATAGCACATAGTGTTATCAGAGCTGAGCAAACAACTGATGTTACAGATGCCACAGACTCAACGGATGACTTCACAGCAGAACCAATTGTTCACAATGTAAATGTTTCTACGACCAACACAATTGATGGATTGCCCTCAGAAATGACCATTGAATCAATTACAAGTAAAACTGTTGAATCTATAACCGGTTTAACAGGTAAGTTACCTTTATCACACACAACTGCTTCAACTACCCAGAAAAGAATTTACAGAAATAAATTTGTTACAGATGAATCAACCAATGATGACATAACGAAAAAGACAACAATGGAAGAATTTTCAACATCCTTGTTGGGAAACCCTACCATAGATCTTACAGATCATTCAACAGAGATACCACAATTTACAACAGAATTTACTGACAAATCACCAACAGATTTCACAGAAGCATCAGCCACTGATATTACTGATAAACCAGCAACCGCATTTACACTTGATTCATCAGAGGAGACTGAAATATCAACTATTGGAGTTTCATTTACTGATGAAATTACGACTGATGAGACACTGGAACCGATAACATCATTTCCATTAGACATACCTACAAGTGTAACAGAGATATCAACAGCATTTACAACAGATTCATCAGAGGAAGATTCAACAGAGGAAACTGAACCGTCTACTATTGGATTTACTGATGAATCAACTGCAATTACAAAACCCCAATCAACCACAAGAGTTACAGCTGGATTCACCTTAGAAGAATCAACTATAGACTTCACTGATGAGACACTGGAACCGATAACATCAATCCCATCAGACATATCTACCAGTTTTACTGAAATAATAACACCATTCACAACAGATTCATCAGAGGAAGATTCAACAGAGGAAACTGAACCGTCCACTATTGGATTTACTGATGAATCAACTGCAACCACAAAACCCCAATCAACTACAAGAGTTACAGCTGGATTCACCTTAGAAGAATCAACTATAGACTTCACTGATGAGACACTAGAACCGATAACGTCAATCCCATCAGACATATCTACAAGTGTAACTGAAATATCAACAGCATTTACAACAGATTCATCAGAGGAAGATTCAACAGAGGAAACTGAACCGTCAACTATTGGATTTACTGATGAATCAACTGCAATTACAAAACCCCAATCAACTACAAGAGTTACAGCTGGATTCACCTTAGAAGAATCAACTATAGACTTCACTGATGAGACACTGGAACCGATAACGTCAATCCCATCAGACATATCTACCACAAAACCCCAATCAACCACAAGAGTTACAGCTGGATTCACCTTAGAAGAATCAACTATAGACTTCACTGATGAGACACTGGAACCGATAACATCAATCACATCAGACATATCTACCAGTATCACTGAAATAATAACACCATTCACAACAGATTCATCAGAGGAAGATTCAACAGAGGAAACTGAACCATCAACTATTGGATTTACTGATGAATCAACTGCAATTACAAAACCCCAATCAACCACAAGAGTTACAGCTGGATTCACCTTGGAAGAATCAACTATAGACTTCACTGATGAGACACTGGAACCGATAACATCAATCCCATCAGACATATCTACCAGTTTTACTGAAATAATAACACCATTCACAACAGATTCATCAGAGGAAGATTCAACAGAGGAAACTGAACCGTCAACTATTGGATTTACTGATGAATCAACTGCAACCACAAAACGCCAATCAACTACAAAAGTTACAGCTGGATTCACCTTAGAAGAATCAACTATAGACTTCACTGATGAGACACTGGAACCGATAACGTCAATCCCATCAGACATATCTACCAGTATCACTGAAATAATAACACCATTCACAACAGATTCATCAGAGGAAGATTCAACAGAGGAAACTGAACCGTCCACTATTGGATTTACTGATGAATCAACTGCAATTACAAAACCCCAATCAACTACAAGAGTTACAGCTGGATTCACCTTAGAAGAATCAACTATAGACTTCACTGATGAGACACTGGAACCGATAACATCAATCCCATCAGACATATCTACAAGTGTAACTGAAATATCAACAGCATTTACAACAGATTCATCAGAGGAAGATTCAACAGAGGAAACTGAACTGTCCACTATTGGATTTACTGATGAATCAACTGCAATTACAAAATCCCAATCAACTACAAGAGTTACAGCTGGATTCACCTTAGAAGAATCAACTATAGACTTCACTGATGAGACACTGGAACCGATAACATCAATCCCATCAGACATATCTACAAGTGTAACAGAGATATCAACAGCATTTACAACAGATTCATCAGAGGAAGATTCAACAGAGGAAACTGAACCATCAACTATTGGATTTACTGATGAATCAACTGCAATTACAAAACCCCAATCAACTACAAGAGTTACAGCTGGATTCACCTTAGAAGAAACTACTATAGACTTCACTGATGAGACACTGGAACCGATAACATCAATCCCATCAGACATATCTACCAGTATCACTGAAATAATAACACCATTCACAACAGATTCATCAGAGGAAGATTCAACAGAGGAAACTGAACTGTCCACTATTGGATTTACTGATGAATCAACTGCAATTACAAAACCCCAATCAACCACAAGCGTTACAGCTGGATTCACCTTAGAAGAATCAACTATAGACTTCACTGATGAGACACTGGAACCGATAACATCAATCCCATCAGACATATCTACCAGTATCACTGAAATAATAACACCATTCACAACAGATTCATCAGAGGAAGATTCAACAGAGGAAACTGAACTGTCAACTATTGGATTTACTGATGAATCAACTGCAATTACAAAACCCCAATCAACCACAAGAGTTACAGCTGGATTCACCTTAGAAGAAACTACTATAGACTTCACTGATGAGACACTGGAACCGATAACGTCAATCCCATCAGACATATCTACAAGTGTAACAGAGATATCAACAGCATTTACAACAGATTCATCAGAGGAAGATTCAACAGAGGAAACTGAACCATCAACTATTGGATTTACTGATGAATCAACTGCAATTACAAAACCCCAATCAACCACAAGAGTTACAGCTGGATTCACCTTAGAAGAATCAACTATAGACTTCACTGATGAGACACTGGAACCGATAACATCAATCCCATCAGACATAACTACAAGTGTAACAGAGATATCAACAGCATTTACAACAGATTCATCAGAGGAAGATTCAACAGAAGAAACTGAACCGTCAACTATTGGATTTACTGATAAAACAACTGCAACCACAAAACCCCAATCAACCACAAGAGTTACAGCTGGATTCACCTTAGAAGAAACAACTATAGACTTCACTGATGAGACATTGGAACCGATAACATCAATCCCATCAGACATATCTACAAGTGTAACAGAGATATCAACAGCATTTACAACAGATTCATCAGAGGAAGATTCAACAGAAGAAACTGAACCGTCAACTATTGGATTTACTGATAAAACAACTGCAACCACAAAACCCCAATCAACCACAAGAGTTACAGCTGGATTCACCTTAGAAGAATCAACTATAGACTTCACTGATGAGACACTGGAACCGATAACATCAATCCCATCAGACATATCTACCACAAAACCCCAATCAACCACAAGAGTTACAGCTGGATTCACCTTAGAAGAAACAACTATAGACTTCACTGATGAGACACTGGAACCGATAACATCAATCCCATCAGACATATCTACCACAAAACCCCAATCAACCACAAGAGTTACAGCTGGATTCACCTTAGAAGAATCAACTATAGACTTCACTGATGAGACATTGGAACCGATAACATCAATCCCATCAGACATATCTACCACAAAACCCCAATCAACCACAAGAGTTACAGCTGGATTCACCTTAGAAGAAACAACTATAGACTTCACTGATGAGACATTGGAACCGATAACATCAATCCCATCAGACATATCTACAAGTGTAACAGAGATATCAACAGCATTTACAACAGATTCATCAGAGGAAGATTCAACAGAAGAAACTGAACCGTCAACTATTGGATTTACTGATAAAACAACTGCAACCACAAAACCCCAATCAACCACAAGAGTTACAGCTGGATTCACCTTAGAAGAAACAACTATAGACTTCACTGATGAGACACTGGAACCGATAACATCAATCCCATCAGACATATCTACAAGTTTTACTGAAATACAAACACCATTCACAACAGATTCATCAGAGGAAGATTCAACAGAGGAAACTGAACTGTTAACTATTGGATTTACTGAGGAATCAACTGCAATTACAAAATCCCAATCAACCACAAGAGTTACAGCTGGATTCACCTTAGAAGAATCAACTATAGACTTCACTGATGAGACACTGGAACCGATAACATCAATCCCATCAGACATAACTACAAGTGTAACAGAGATATCAACAGCATTTACAACAGATTCATCAGAGGAAGATTCAACAGAGGAAACTGAACCATCAACTATTGGATTTACTGATGAATCAACTGCAATTACAAAACCCCAATCAACCACAAGAGTTACAGCTGGATTCACCTTAGAAGAATCAACTATAGACTTCACTGATGAGACACTGGAACCGATAACATCAATCCCATCAGACATAACTACAAGTGTAACAGAGATGTCAACAGCATTTACAACAGATTCATCAGAGGAAGATTCAACAGAGGAAACTGAACCATCAACTATTGGATTTACTGATGAATCAACTGCAATTACAAAACCCCAATCAACCACAAGAGTTACAGCTGGATTCACCTTAGAAGAAACAACTATAGACTTCACTGATGAGACACTGGAACCGATAACATCAATCCCATCAGACATAACTACAAGTGTAACAGAGATATCAACAGCATTTACAACAGATTCATCAGAGGAAGATTCAACAGAGGAAACTGAACCATCAACTATTGGATTTACTGATGAATCAACTGCAACCACAAAACCCCAATCAACCACAAGAGTTACAGCTGGATTCACCTTAGAAGAATCAACTATAGACTTCACTGATGAGACACTGGAACCGATAACATCAATCCCATCAGACATATCTACAAGTGTAACAGAGATATCAACAGCATTTACAACAGATTCATCAGAGGAAGATTCAACAGAAGAAACTGAACCATCAACTATTGGATTTACTGATGAATCAACTGCAATTACAAAACCCCAATCAACTACAAGAGTTACAGCTGGATTCACCTTAGAAGAAACTACTATAGACTTCACTGATGAGACATTGGAACCGATAACATCAATCCCATCAGACATATCTACAAGTTTTACTGAAATATCAACAGCATTTACAACAGATTCATCAGAGGAAGATTCAACAGAGGAAACTGAACCGTCAACTATTGGATTTACTGATGAATCAACTGCAATTACAAAACCCCAATCAACCACAAGAGTTACAGCTGGATTCACCTTAGAAGAATCAACTATAGACTTCACTGATGAGACATTGAAACCGATAACATCAATCCCATCAGACATATCTACAAGTGTAACAGAGATATCAACAGCATTTACAACAGATTCATCAGAGGAAGATTCAACAGAAGAAACTGAACCGTCAACTATTGGATTTACTGATAAAACAACTGCAACCACAAAACCCCAATCAACCACAAGAGTTACAGCTGGATTCACCTTAGAAGAAACAACTATAGACTTCACTGATGAGACACTGGAACCGATAACATCAATCCCATCAGACATATCTACCAGTGTTACTGAAATATCAACAGCATTTTCAACAGATTCATCAGAGGAAGATTCAACAGAGGAAACTGAACTGTCAACTATTGGATTTACTGATGAATCAACTGCAATTACAAAACCCCAATCAACTACAAGAGTTACAGCTGGATTCACCTTAGAAGAATCAACTATAGACTTCACTGATGAGACATTGAAACCGATAACGTCAATCCCATCAGACATATCTACCAGTGTTACTGAAATATCAACAGCATTTTCAACAGATTCATCAGAGGAAGATTCAACAGAGGAAACTGAACTGTCAACTATTGGATTTACTGATGAATCAACTGCAATTACAAAACCCCAATCAACCACAAGCGTTACAGCTGGATTCACCTTAGAAGAATCAACTATAGACTTCACTGATGAGACACTGGAACCGATAACATCAATCCCATCAGACATATCTACCAGTGTTACTGAAATATCAACAGCATTTTCAACAGATTCATCAGAGGAAGATTCAACAGAGGAAACTGAACTGTCAACTATTGGATTTATGATGAATCAACTGCAATTACAAAACCCAATCAACACAAGCGTTACAGCTGGATTCACCTTAGAAGACAACTATAGACTTCACTGATGAGACACTGGAACCGATAACATCAATCCCATCAGACATATCTACCAGTGTTACTGAAATATCAACAGCATTTTCAACAGATTCATCAGAGGAAGATTCAACAGAGGAAACTGAACTGTCAACTATTGGATTTACTGATGAATCAACTGCAATTACAAAACCCCAATCAACTACAAGAGTTACAGCTGGATTCACCTTAGAAGAATCAACTATAGACTTCACTGATGAGACACTGGAACCGATAACGTCAATCCCATCAGACATATCTACCACAAAACCCCAATCAACCACAAGAGTTACAGCTGGATTCACCTTAGAAGAATCAACTATAGACTTCACTGATGAGACACTGGAACCGATAACATCAATCCCATCAGACATATCTACCAGTGTTACTGAAATATCAACAGCATTTTCAACAGATTCATCAGAGGAAGATTCAACAGAGGAAACTGAACTGTCAACTATTGGATTTACTGATGAATCAACTGCAATTACAAAACCCCAATCAACTACAAGAGTTACAGCTGGATTCACCTTAGAAGAATCAACTATAGACTTCACTGATGAGACATTGAAACCGATAACGTCAATCCCATCAGACATATCTACCACGAAACCCCAATCAACTACAAGAGTTACAGCTGGATTCACCTTAGAAGAATCTACTATAGACTTCACTGATGAGACACTGGAACCGATAACATCAATCCCATCAGACATATCTACCACGAAACCCCAATCAACCACAAGAGTTACAGCTGGATTTACCTTAGAAGAAACTACTATAGACTTCACTGATGAGACATTGGAACCGATAACATCAATCCCATCAGACATATCTACAAGTTTTACTGAAATATCAACAGCATTTACAACAGATTCATCAGAGGAAGATTCAACCGAGGAAACTGAACCGTCAACTATTGGATTTACTGATGAATCAACTGCAATTACAAAACCCCAATCAACTACAAGAGTTACAGGTGGATTCACCTTAGAAGAAACTACTATAGACTTCACTGATGAGACACTGGAACCGATAACGTCAATCCCATCAGACATATCTACCACGAAACCCCAATCAACCACAAGAGTTACAGCTGGATTCA